>CM031235.1:879246304-879541752 GCA_018340775.1 Taxus wallichiana var. yunnanensis
TCCAAATTTTGACAAATATTTTACAATGTATGCACTTGCAGGGAGTGGGAAACAATCTCAGCCTATTCTAACTCAGTCAATGATGAGAATATCAAATCACCCAATTGCTTTCTGGACAGAGCTTTAGCATGATTATGAAACAAGGTACACATTCCTTAAAAACAAGTACGTGCTCAATAGTCGAGGACTAAATAATTTTAAGTACATACTTTCAAACAATAGAATTCATTTTCTTGTTTCTCATCCAAGTGTGAAAGGTTTTTTGTTAAATAAAGAGTTGAATGAAAAAGAGTCAGTCTGAATAACGAAGGTTATGGAATATGATGTTGATATCCGAGTTACCAAGATGGGCTTCGAGGTAAAGGTTTATGTGAGCATCTAATTGCTGATATGGAGAAACAACAGATTCAAAACCCAAAGATTCAAACAACATGCTAAAACCACGTATCAGCAATCAAACATTATGTTGCCACTCAGGAAAATCAGCACCCGAACCTTCTCAAGAAATTCAGGAATCAAGATCGATGACTCCATTTGGCTAACTATTTACAACATGCCACCTATCCTAAGGTATAGATAAGAATAAATGAAGATATTTTAGGTTATAGGCTATTCCTTATCTCTTCGCTGATGGTGTATTATTCAAAAGAGATATAAATGGAATTTTCTGTCATGATGTGTCGATTATGACAAAATTCAGAGAATATTATTAGAATTCCATGAAGGACCTGCAGGAGGTCACTTCTTAGCATGTACTATAGCTTTGAAGATCATGAAAGCATGTTACTATTGGCCTAAGATATTTAAGGACTATTTAGAATGGATCGTAAAGTGTAAGAAATGTATTTTCTTTGTCGAAAAGAACGTTTAGCTTTGCGCCTTTCAGAACTATTTCAGCTTGATCAACCCTTTACGCAGTGGGGTCTTGAATTCATTGGAATGATTAACCTGCCTTCTTCATAAGGACATAAATGGATTCTAACTACTATAGATTACTTTACACGATGGACTGAAGTAGTAGCCTTGAAAGATGCTAACAAAGCTTCAATACTAGCTTTCTATGAAGGTATAGTTTGCAGATTTAATGTTCCAACAACTATCATATCATACAATGCTTTAGCATTTCGATGCTAAAGTAACAAATTGGGATGTTAGCCATGGAATCTACTTGAGCTCTTCATCTAATTATTACCCACAAGGTAATGACTTAGCTGAAAGCACTAATGAAAATCATTAAGAATCATTAGAAGAACACTCAAGGATAATCAACGAGCTTGGCATCTAATGTTGAATTCAACACTTTGGGATGATAGGGTGACCACTAAAAGATCAATCGGGCAACTCACCGTACAATCTTGTGTACGGAAAGAAGTGACGATGCCAATTTTAGTTGAATTACTCGCATTAGATTTGCTGCATCAAATGGAGTTACTTGAAAGTGAACCATCACAGTCTATTATGCGAATCTGATGGAATTACAAGAGCTAAGAGATCAAGCTCATTTGAACATGGAAAAAAATCAGAAATAGATGAAGAAGACTTTTGAAAAGAAAGCTAAATTTAGAATCTTCAATGAAGGAGATATTGTGTTGAAATGGGATGATGATCATGTTAAGCCAGGAAGACACTCAAAGTTTGATACACTGGAGTGGTCCTTATATGATTTAAGCTCAAAAGAACACAATGCTTTTAAGCTTTCTAAGTTGAATGGAGAGGAACTTCCCATTCATGTGAATGGTATGTTTCTTAAACACCATATTGAAAATCGTGCATGTTGATGGTTAGAGTAGGATTTCATTTAATAAGTGCGCTATGCACATCGTGCATCATTCTTTATTTTCAATAAGTGCATTCGTGCACATAGTTTGGTTTGCCGATATTTTCCAAGCTTTAGTTGTTTTGAAAGGGTTGGACCTTTTGGAAAAGGGCAGATTTTGGTTACACATTTGGACTCCATACCCAATGGATAAGAGTAAGGCACTAGTCTACAAGCTAGCAGGCAACTTTCCCCAGCAGGATCACCAGAAATGTTGACAATTTTTACACTTGTGAAAAAATGGGCAACTCAAAACTTTGTTACGATGGATAGCCTTGGTGAAGTATACCTAAGCTAAGGGAATTTACATCAGATTATTTTGTTACTACTGATTTGTGAAAGAGATTAAGTGAAATCTGCACTATGTGTGTTGTTATAAAACGTAATAAATCACATAGTCGCAATTTCACGAATATCCTCAAAGAAAAGAACACAAGCCTTAGAGGACAAATGTGTTATCTTGATGAAGACACTGGATTGCAGTAGTATGTGAGATGTATAGTTTGGGAACAATGAGACATAGTGGCGCTTTCAAGTAATCGTTCACGGTTATTATCTTGTGCCTATCGATTTATCTACTCGTGTTCATTAAAGTTGTTTGTAATTAATGAGATTACATCCATCTACACTGCCATATAATGATTACAACTGACTCCTTTCCAACTACTTACGTCAAGAAAATACTAACAAACAAATGGTGACAATAGTGTCTAAATGTAAGTAGTAGGAAGGAGTCAAGTTGAAAGGCATAAGCTAAGATAGTTAAACAACATACAAGGAGGCACATTTCATTCAATGGTTATCCAGTGGAAGTTACAGGTATTCATTTTAAGATTATCCCTTATGTTAATTCATTTTATTGAGATAGTGAGTTGCCTACATCATTGTACAATCAAAGGAAAACAAATGTAGAAAGAGATAATCAACTCATTATTTCAATTTAATGCTTTATTCATAAGAGATCATAAGTTTTCCCACACAAGCCATGGGATATGACTAAGTAACTCATCATATACATGGAAATGAGAATACTACATGTGCTAAAGAACAAGAGTAGAGGAGTAAAAAGGAACCCATCATTGCCTTTCTATCTTCTATCCCCGCTCCTCATCATCTCCATCTCCATCTCAACTCTTCCATCTTCCGCTTCCATCTCCATCCCCTTTTACCTGCAAGGCAAGAGTAGTATCTGTCAAATTTTGAGCTCAGGGTACAATGTTATTCCAATACTCATGTTCTAAAGAAAATACATATTCTAAGTTCAATGTATCTAATGGTACTTGAAGGAAAGAAATACAGAAATGCATGACACAGATAAGAAAGAAATATAGATAGGCTGGCAATAAAGGAAAAAGTAGAGTACATAAAGTGAAATGAATGGCAAGAGAAAATCAAAGAAGCTAAGGATTGGGTTAGAAAAGGTAGAATCTGAAGAAGTTTTAAAAGAAAAGATGTGGAGATAGCACATGAAAGAAGTTGGAAAATAGCTTGCAGAAGAAGGAAAGAAGAAGAAATAAACCACATGGATACAAGAGAGGCCAAAAGCCTATTTATTTCTAACTTATTTTTGAATTTTGCAGAACAATTTGAGCATTCAATAAAATCAGTTTAATCTGTTAAGAAGAAAGCAAGACTAATAGGGAATAAGCATCAATTTTAGATGATTTGCAAGAAGCATCATGCATCGAAATGGGTCAAGAAAGATATATTTTTTTCAAATCGTGGTTGGAAATCTGAAAAGGAGAGAGAAAATAGGATTTTGGAATTTTTTTGCCAGAGTCTCCCCTTGTAAAATTGACTTTTGATTTAAAACAGAATTGAAATACATGCTTTTAAAGCTATTACATGCTTTATAAGCTATCTGAGCTTTAAAAGGAACAAAAACAGTCAACAAAGGTACATGTTTCATCACTTTTTTAGTTGATATCATGATCAAATGAAACATATAGGTACTCCAAAATTTCATCATGCTATAGCTATTAAAAGTTCCTTTTAATTTCCAAATTTAAGTGTGAATCAAAGGAAACTACTTCACAATTTTTAGAAGATGCAATGAATCAAGTAAAGCTAACATGGATAGCTTTATTCAAGTGATCAAAAAAGCAAGAGAGATGTTCATATCCTTTTAGAATGGTCAAATCATAAGAATCTAGAGAGAGAAGGATTCTGAAAATTTTTGCCGAGTTTCCCCTTGCAAAATGGACTTTTCTAGAAAAACAAAAATGATATTTTAATGCAAAATTTGAAATATAATTGCTATCATGACTTTTGAAAAGGAAAAGTCATTACAAAAAGAAACTAAGTATTTCCTTCATTTTCCAAGAAAAGGAGCATTTATTTCATTATACAGAATGGAATGCAATCATGTTTGCAACAAAGAAACAACATACAACTTCCAGAAAGTCATTATTCTGAGTGAAAATGTTAAAGCTATAGAACACATAAGATGGCAGTCACCTTCTAAACTGAAGAAGTGAACTACAGAGCTTAACAATATCAAATAAACATTTCCAGTCAAGGCTACAATAGGTCAACTACTGCAAACAAAATGGAGAACTTATTTTTCAAGCCTACAAATGTCTAGTTGGAATTTACTAGTTTGCACAGAATGGAAATGATTTACAAACTGCCAAGAATGGAGTGAATATCCAGACAGAGTTCAACACAAATCAAAATATGCATCTACAAGAAAATAAAATGAGACATGTTGGCAAAGCAAGAGCATCAAAATCCAAGCTCAGAAGTGAAAGTTTTCTTTCATTACATCAGAAAGGGAAATGAATCACAAGAGAAGTGGACTACTAGTGCCAGGTATTCATCTACATATATGGCTCAACAATATCCAATAAACAAGTCAAGTATGCATTCATAGAGCTCACAAAAGTAAATTGAGTTGCATTTACAAAAAGAAGGAGTTACATTTACAGAAAGAAGAATGAATCTACAGGAGCTTGAACTCATACAATACTGCCCAGTTTTCAGTTTCAGTTTGTAAAGAAATGAAACACAAATGCTCACTTATCAAAAGATACAGTATACAAAGAAAGCATGTAAAAAACTAAATGTACATCTATAGTCAAGGTTACAACGACAAGTCAAGTATACATCTACAAAAGGAAGAAGAAATGTGACAGTCCGCAAAGAAGGAATACCAAAAACAATGCTAAGAAGTGAGGTTCCTCTCACTACATCTTCAGACATAGTTAGACAAATACCAAGCATACGTCTACTATACGAAGAAACAAAACACGAAGACAAAATAACAAGCAAAAGGATGGCGACACTTCCCTCTGCTAGCTCAATTTTGAGCTCATTAGCAACTCAATCGAAAAACCAGACAGAAAACCAGAAGCAAGGTAGTCATTTGAATGATCTACAAAGGATAAAAACAAGTAAATATATTAAATGATCTTTAGATCATACTCAGAAAAGAAAAGCCAAGCTACAAGTTAAGCTACAGGAAATGAAATACAAAAGAATACCTTCGAGTTCCTCAAAAATGCACACCCAGTCATAATCGAATGGCGTCAAAGGTCTCCAAAATAAAAATACAGGCTCAAATACCTCCGAGATCTCTATGCTTTCATCGAAAAATCTAGAGCAAGAAAAAATTTTCTAGGGCTTCGCCCAAGTAAAAACCGAATGAAATGACCAAGTGCGAGCTCAAATCTTTTAACGCCCATTGAGAGTAGGGTTCCAAACCCTAACCTCTCGATTAGAGATCAACGGCCTAGAAATGCCCAAGTACAAGATCAAACGGTGATCGGTCTGCATAGGGTTCGAAGTGATGAGCCCAAATTAAACGCCACCAACCAAATAAATGCCAAGGGAGATCCTAAACCATGGTAAAGAATCAACGGTGGCAGAGAAACCAAGGATGAAGATCAAGGGCCATAAGAGCTCACAAAAACCAAGTTAACCAAGCCTAGTTAGGGTTACCACCACCTAAGACCGCAAGGGTCGAGTCATCGTGGAGGGGGCCAGCCCATGTGGATAGAGCAATAATCATTTTCCAAGACTTTAGAAAGTCTAAACTATGCATGCCCGCAAAAATCAAGACATCATTATATGCCAAAAGCACCGAAAAAGGTAAAGTTTGTATTATGTGCCAAACCAAAGGTGGCGGATCAAACTCATGGTGGGCTAGCCAAAGGGTGGTCCCCTTTTAATCAAATACACATACAATTGCCTAAGTCCACAAGGTGGCAGCTTCCAAACTTCACAAGCCAAAGGTGGTCCCCACTTCAATTTTATTGTGCAAATATTGCTAAAGGTTGCATCCTTTTGCCTACACATAGGAGATGATATTTTGCATGCCTTCACAACAGAAAAAATAGAGAAGATGACAAGTTTGCATGTGCAAAGAAAGAAGACTTGACTAGCAAGCAATTTGTAATTTTAGGAAATTATTCACCTTTCTTTCTTAAAATAGAATAGTCAACTTAGTTTGACTATATTGTATCTATGGCTAATAATGCCTATTTTTATCACTTGCTTTAGTTTGTATTATTTTATTCCTTTATTTATTATTAAATAAAGGGTAAAATTAGGATGCATGGAAAAGTACAACTTTTAGTCTATTTTTAGGAAGGGGGTGAACTTTTGGAATATATTGTGTGCTCTTGCAAAGCACAAAGGGGGACGATTTTTCAGAGTTTTTTCCCAAAGAACTTTTGATATGAGTACTCAAGCAATTTCTACTTTTGCCCTCGAGTGTGAATTATTATTGCTTTCTAAGTTATTCTCAGCTTGTGTATGTCAATATTAATCTTGTGAATCAATATTCCCCGATTAATCACTTTACCCTCGCTGCAAATTTACCATTTCCTGCTAAATCTTATTGTGCATATTAGCTTACTAATGCTGTTGTGATTCTCCTCAAAGACAAATTAAGTGTTTTGCCCTTATTTCATGCAGAAAGTATTAATTGGTTCGCACCTAAAGAATTCTTCACAAATATGTTGTTTATGTCACCCAAAGTGAAGTTCTCATCTCAAATTTGGTGTATCACCTTAGTATTATTTAAATTTATAGTCATCTTTTGCCCTTAAACTCCCAGAAAATAGTTTAGTGAACACCAATAAGGAACCGGCCTTTTAACCCCGAGAGGTTCACTTCAAAATAGGTATACCCACGCACTGAGGTGTCCCCAGATCTACGGAGAGAGAGAGAGATCTATTATAGACTTAGAAAACTCCTCGCCATCTCTCTTCGGTGGACTTTCGAGAGATATTATAGACTTAGAAAACCTACTTGCATCTCTCTCTTCCAGTGCACTTTCGAGAGATAACAGGTCCCAAATGAACTAAGCTTCCCCTTACACTTTTAACTCCTTTCTCTATAAAATTAAATTTTTCTAAAT
Organism: Taxus wallichiana var. yunnanensis; assembly: GCA_018340775.1. Taxonomy (NCBI): domain Eukaryota; kingdom Viridiplantae; phylum Streptophyta; class Pinopsida; order Cupressales; family Taxaceae; genus Taxus; species Taxus wallichiana. The sequence goes on from CM031235.1 coordinate 879,253,483, forward strand.
TTCCCTCGAAATTCCGCATCTCTGCCATTGACTGGAGCAAAAATTTGACTATTCTCTGTCGGGCCCATGGGTCATTTTCATGATTTTAATCTTTTAAATAACAAGGGGAAAAAATCCAAGTTGCCCCCGATGGCCGGCCTCCCTGCTTCTTGACTTTTCAGACCACCATGCGTCTCAATAGTGCATCTTGAGATGGTCCCCAAAAGTAGAGACCCTAAATGAGCGTAGGCTCACCACGTGTCTCGGGCCCTTTAGGAAGTTGCTGAAAAGTATAAGGAAAGAAAATCGGTAGAAACCTCCACGTGTCTTTATGGCGCAACTTAAAAACCTTTTAAGGCTTCAATATGATTTGGTGGGGGTGCACTTCAATTTTAGGACCTTTATTCCATTTTGCCAAAAGGAAAAAGTATCCAAATTTCTTCCAAAGGCCCGCATCTTGACTTTTAACTTTGCCATGTGTCCTTCTATGGGATCAAAGTAAGACTTTTTCCCTACCATTTCATATCTGTTGAATAACCAATTAGAGTATGGCGGGACCACAGGGTGAATTCAAATTTTTTTCCAAAGTATCCAAAAAGAAAAAGTTCATGAAATAAACCCGCCGCACCTTATCCAATTAGGAGAAGCCACGTAAGTACCAAAAGAACCAATCAAAATTGAGCGGAGCTACGAGACCAAAATTGCCCTTTTGCCAAAAAAGTAGAAAGTGACAAGTTAAAACATTTTCCCGCCATCCCCTGACCAACTGAAAAAAGAAGCGACGTAACCGCCGAATTCGAGGAAAAATTCAATAGGAAAAAGACACCCATCGACTGTCAAAAACATAGAAATTCATCATTCATGCCCGTAATCCAATTTTTGCTAAGGATGAATTATTTTGAAACAAAACCAAGTGAAACATGGTTCTAAGCATCTTTCGACCATGGATTTGGATTTTCAAAGGCATACAGATATAAATTGATCATTCTCGAGTTTCCATGGTAAGGGAAAAATAGGAAAAATCACAGAGCCCACGGATTTGAAGAAATCGGGTAAAACAAGGAAATCTCATAGACTTCTTCAAAAAAGGGCATGAAAATGGGTTCTACAAACAATTCAGAGGCATTCAAATGGAGCTAAAAGCTTCAGAATATCCACATCGAGAGATAAAACATTTCATAACATGCATATCAAAGGAAAATTAGGGAAAATGGTGTGAGATCAAAACAATCACCAACATCGGCTCTGACTCGGGGATGGGCACTCCCTGCGAGTGCCACAAGAACAACTAGCAGACCAAGTGCCAAGAACAGACCATTGGGCAACAGAGTCAAAGAATAAGCTAGCATAGTGGAACAACCACAACCATCCTCCAAAAACTGAACCGAGAAACTAGCAAAACCAAGTCACCGAGGACCAGAACGAGTAAAAACACAAAAGACAGAAAACAAACCAACAAACTATACACTGTACAGGTGATGCTCACTTTGATTTTGGGGAATCAATCAAGGAAAAATTTCAAGTGTCTCTGCCATCCTGGATATGACCATCCTAAGCGGTTCGATATGTCTTTAACAACTGGTCATATGATTGTTTCTCTTTCCCATCCAAGTGGCTAACTGACCATACTTTTTTAGGCTTACCCCTCGTGCCTAGGAAATTTTTTTAATATCCTTCGAGACTGCATCAAACATCAAAGTCCTAGGAAAATCATCCTGCTCATGACACCTGCATTGGTCAATTTCATATTCCCTAAAGACAACATAGCTCACGAGTTATCAACATCAATATTTGCATGCAATACTTCATAAGAAGCATTGTTGGGGTCCTCAACAAGATATAACATTTTCTTCTCACCAGGTAACTTCACAAGGCTGCCCTCAATTGGAATAGTGGCATAGGACATATCCATTTGAACACTCCCACCAACACTTGCAACCCATTTTCTAGATAACAACATACCCCACTTGGTTGGGCAATCAACAATAACAACATCAAGCTTCAAGTTTTTACCTAGGTAAGTTGCAAGTTGTACCACCAAACCTTTCACACATCCAACAACGGGCACCTCTCTAGAGTCCATGGCAGTGCACTTCCCATATGCTGCTTTGTTACTTTGAGATCTAGCTCATTCATGACTTCCAAGGGCATAACATTGCATGATGCCCCCGAATCAAACATACAGTTGTGCAACAGTCTGTCTTTAATGATCAGTGTTGTAAAAAATGGATCAACACTCAATTGAGACTCAACCAAAGACGTTCCCAAGTAAACTTCAGGTGGTTCACCTGTTTCCTCCAGTACTTGAGGTTTTTTCAACTCTGAAATGGTAGGAGTCTCAACATTTCTGCCTTGGGTGACCTTTTCTTCTCTAAACCCCAAATATTCGAATGCTTTGTTCCTATGCTCGGGGATTCTAAGAAATTCAACAATAGGAACATAAATCTTGATTTGACTCAAGATTTGGGCTATGTCACAAGGAACATGCTTGGGTAATGCAGTGTTAGGAGAGAGGTTTACAAATTCATCTGATGGCACATGACTTTTTACAATCTCAGCATAGGGAAGGAAATAATTTCCACTTGAGACAACAAGGCCTTTTCGAGATGTATCTTTCTTTGGAGTATCTTTTGAGATACCGTAAGCAATGGAAGTTTTGGTTTGGCCTGAGGTCCTGTCCCTTTGCAACCCTACTCCGGTATTATATTCCTTTTCATGGCCAACCACAACATTCATTAACAATTTCCTATCCTCCTAAGAAGGTATCCCTCCATCATACTTCTCAATCATCAGAGCTCTTAGGTACTCAAAATCATTATTAGGAAGTTCAAAATCTTGCACCATATCAATTTCAGAAGTATGAGTGGGGGGAAGAGATAATACCCGGTGAATGCAATCCCAAAATCTTTAGTAGTTCTGGCACTCATCAACTTAGTTGAGGTTTCCCCTTGTTGTGAACTCATAGAGGAATCCACCATGTATGCATCATCATCAGTGTTATCATCAGCTTCTTCTTCTTCTTGCTGATCTACCTCACATGGAGCATGGGGCATGAAACATCTGTCACACCAATTAATGACATATATCTCCTCCACAACAACAACTATGGCATCCAAAGGATTAGGTACCATTATATTTTCCCTGGCCTGGGACTATTTATTACCAAATCCAACAGGTCCCTTGCCTTTTTCATCAGATCTCTAATCATTTATATGATGATTTGTAAACTGTCTTGTCCTTGTTATCTTGCTTGACCTTGTGAACTCTACCCAATTCCTTTTTCTACCTGTGCTAATTTGTATGATATTTATTTGATGTACCTGCCAAAGTTTTCAAACTTCCTCCGGATCAGCAACCTTACTTGTTTGAGGATTTTCCGGGTTAATTAGTTTTACACCATCCCTTTTTGGAGGCTTTCCAATTGCCTTGATGTTGTTCTCAATTTGCAGAGCCATGGTAAAGACCTACCTCAAATTAGTAGGGTTTTGTCCCTTAATTAGTAAGAAACCTTTTTATCAAATACATCCTCGAATATTTGATCAAAAATGATTCATCACATGACCTTAATCTAACAAGAAATATCCTCAAGGTCTTGTTAAACCTTGTGTTTAAATCATGGAATGACTCATTAGATTCTTCTTGATGTTTTCAAATTATGATAGAAGAAACCTAGGGTCAATTCTATCACTAGACCTGTAATCTAAATGCATTGTTCATCTCTATCCAAGAATCAATGGAATTATCTAGCAAAGCTTTATACCAAATCCCTCAGCATCCTCTTCTAAAGTATGGATAAACAATTTGATATATACATCTTCATATTCAATCTCAAATTATTTCGCTATTTTGATAAAAAAATTTAAATGTTGATCACCAGTTATAACGTTGTTTCCTTGGAACTTTGGTAATTTTTTTCTCACATCCTGGGTAACTGCATTTGGATAACTAGCCATCCTTGTAAAATTTATAGGACCAAAGGTGTTTACAAGGAGGTCTGGGTGGGGGCTAGGCCATGTTGTTTTGAGGAGGTGACCTTGGAGGAGAAACAAATTGATCAGGGGTAGGGGGTCTTTGAAACACAGGAGTATAAATTTCAAAATGGATATCCCCCAAACGACTTATTTCTTGGAAAACCCTATCAACTTTTGAAAAGACAGGGGCATAATGAGAAGCAAACTTTTCAAATTCAAATGAAGGCCGCTCTCCAGTTAGAGAATTCAATTCCAAAAAGAGGATACCTTATTCAGAAGCACTTGAATAGAAATCTTCAATGATAGACCAATCACCTTCATCAATGGAGATCCCTCTTCTTGATCGTTGATCTCCCACAACTCTCTAGGATTTTCTTATTTCGACTTTGTTTTTCCTAGCTCTTCCTCGGAAACTATGTCCTAGAAGGATCCCTCACAAAGAAAGATCTTCTTCCTTCCATCTTTGCAAAAATTAGTAAAAATCTAACTTGACAGAGGTTAAGACACTGATACTTATCAAGAATCATATCAACAAGGAGTCGCCACTAAGGATTTCCACCTTAGTTGTGCAAATGCACTAAAATATGATCTATCAAATGTCTGTCAATACTAGAAACTAGAAATGGAATGATCTGACTTTTCTTTACCCAGATTTATCAATGAAAGCTAGTGCACTAGGTGTAGAAACTGAAATAATTACACACAACACTTGCAACCTTGAATACTTCTTACATACCCGAACACAAGATGATGTTTGAAAAATGTATTAGCACTTAGAGCATTCAAGAAGTGTTTACCAGGGTCTAAATATGAACTGTAATCATTTTGTCCTCGCAACGACACCAATTGGGTGTTGGTACCCAAATTGATTCTCCTCGGAAGGCCGAGCAATATCACGAAGTTTGACAGAAGCTTAGAGACAAGCAGAGCATTTAGTGTGTCATTTTGTAGCCGGGGATGAAATGCAGCTTGCCCTTTGTCACTCAAATGTGGAGAAATGGGTAGAACCCTCAAGTGGACTTGACCTATCCTCACTACTTTATGTTTTTGCCTTTCAACCAGGGTGAGAGGACCCTTTTTGTAGCCTACTATTTGTGGAGGAGATGGATATATCCTTCCTTGCAAAGTTATTAAGAAGACCTTGAAGAAAATATGATCAATGCAACAAAACCTAACTCGATCATGAGTTGTCACTCTAGATAATGGAGATATTTTCTAAGCAAGGTTCGTGCCACTAAAGACAATGAAAACTGATTGTTTCTGCATGTTTTGGTAGTAGAAATTATGCATTTTTATACACACAGACAAGCAGCGGTAGTATGGGTATGACCGGTTATTTTTAAATGAATTTTTGGTGGGAGGTGAGGCAAATATGAACTTGATTCATCGATCCTTGAGAAATTTTACAAAAACGGAGAGCTTGAAAAACAGAATGCTTCAGATAGCTAGGTTGTTCTTGTAACTGCATATGTGCTTTAATGGAGGCCCAAATCAACACTTTTCACACAAACTTCAAGGAACCAAAATGAAGGCTCAAATTGGAAAACTTAACTAAAAATTATCAACCTTTGTTTCATCACGCCTAAAATACCCTCAAAGGCTAACAAACAGTCTTATATTCATGCTAGGAGTCACAATGATTTTAAATTTGTTTATTTCACTATCAAATGAAAGCTCTTCTGATAAATGAAATTGCAAATGCCACCAAACTATCACAAGGATAAGATCTTGTGTGATTCACAAATATTTCAATGTAAGGTTGCAACGGGAACAAGAAAACTACTTGGAGACATTCAGAAATGAAGCAAACAAAAATTTTGCCTAAAAATAATGTAGATTAACTCAAGTTTGATTAAATTTATCAGCAAGGGAAAGTTTTTAGAACAATCTCAGAGCTTGTCAATGGCTGTACACTCACAACCACCTTGACATGATCAAATTTAACACAAAGGAGATAAACAGGTTTCTTTAGATGGTTTCTCAGAAGGACGGGTTCTATCAAGATTTTTCCTTAGAAAAATCAGTCTCGGCCTCTAACACTCCAACCATTTGCACAAAAATTCATGCAATTTACAATATTTCATTTACAACAGAGTTTTCCCCAAAACCGAGACATTCATAGCACAATTGCGTGCAGTTGAGACTCCCAAAATCAGATTTACAAAAAGTTATCAGTGTGCGGGGAAATCTCTCCAAATATTTATAACATTCAATTCTTCACCTGGTAAGTCGTTCTTCATCTCGCGTGCCAACTACTTCCTCCTCCAATTTGTCAAATTTGGTTCTTTGCGTGCTAAGGAAAGAAAAACTGGAAAATCAGATTGAAGCCAATGGTCAGATCACATCTTAATGGAAAAAGACGTCTTCAAATTTTTCCCACCCAACCAGGATACCAAATTAATGTTCCTCTTCATTTTACGTGCAGGAGACTCCAAGAAATGATAAAAACCATAAAAATTCACATCCCCAGGAGCTTTGGAGCAGAAATGGTGGAAAATCAGATACAAATGCACAATTGCCGTTGATCTCTCTTTTGAATTTGGACTGTCCACGTGGGAGATCCAAGTTAAGATGGGCCCGGGGGTTCCTTTTTACCTTTTACACCTTTTGGAAAAAATGTAAAATTTCTCAATTTGCTCCACCCCTCCGCCTCTCGAAAAATAGGCTCGACACATGTCCCAAAGGAACCGCGGCTAAATTATGCTATTCCACCTCATTTTTGGAAAATGAAAATTTTACAAGTTTTCCCGCAGCTTTACCCTTCCTCTTCTAGTTTATGATGTAGGTCCTAGCGTAACCATGCTTCGTCTTACACTTTTAACTCCTTTCTCTATAAAAGGATTTTTTTCTAAATTTTCTCCAAAGTTCGCACCTCTACCGCTTGACAGAGTAAAAATTTGACTATTCTCTATCGCTCGTGGGTCATTTTGATGATTTTAATCTTTTAAATAACAAGGGGCAAAAAATCCAAGTTGCCCCCGATGGCCCGCCTCCCGCCTCTTGACTTTTCAAACTCGCCATGCGTCTCAATGGCGCATCTTGAGATGGTCCCCAAAAGTAGAGACCCTAAATGAGCGTGGGCTCACCATGTGTCTATGGTGCGTTCAGCACCCCTCTCCTCTCCTCACCTCTCTCTATTTTAGGAAGTTGGGTATGTGCTCATCCACTTCCTTTTCTGGTGTATCACCGCTTAGTGTAGGCTCTTTCACCCTCACTCTTTCTCTATGTCCCATTGGAATGGTTAGATTAGGATAGAATAGGTTTTGCCTACACTAGAGTAGCTTGTGGAAGGTAGATTAGGAGGCAAGAACCAACTTTCTCTGGAGAGTTTTCCCGTTTTCTAAGTCCTACACTTTGGGGAAAACTCAATGGTATGCGAATCACACCAAATGACTCTGCCTTAGAAAAGTAGATCTGACAACTCATTTAGGGGTGCTGTGATTTTGCACTAACAATTATCTTCATTGATAATTTCTCCAGCGTACTTGGGTTTATTTTCTCAAGTACAAAATTTATGTTTTCTCACACTTCAAAGTCTTCAAGGCTTTGGTCGAGAAACAATCTTTTAGTTGCATAACAAACTTTCTCATCGATAATGGGGCAAGCATTACTTCAAAGAATGAGTTTTCTAATTTTTGGCAACTCAAGGCATTATTCATCAGCATTTTGTTCCTCATACTCCACAACATGTAATGGCTTAGCAGAATGGAAGAATAGAACTTTGAAGGAAATGGCTAAGCTCATGATGCATTCTAGAGATTTACCTCTTATCTATTATGTAAAAGAATTTAATTGTGCTAACTAAATTTAGAATCGCATGCCACACACAGAGCACTTAAGCATTTGACTCCAAAGGAAGCTTGGTCCAACACCAAGCCATATGTCTCATTTTTTCGAGTCTTTGGGAGCCATTTTGCGATATTTGTGCAAAGAAGAAAATGAAAGATTTGGATAAGAAGATGGACTTTTCTCGGCCAATTTTATGAAAATCAGAGCTCAGAGTCAAAAGTTATGGCCATTTGAAGTTTGGGAGGTCAAACATTGACTTTTCTCTTCATTGCGGCTATTTTGGCAAAATCAGTGTCTGTGTGTCCTGGTTGTCCCAGAGACTTTGTCTCGCACGCCCGATACGAGCTTCCTTGTCCCGCGCATCCATTGTTGATCGGGCCATGAGGGCTATTGACCTTTGCATTCTCCGTAACATATGGTTCTTTCTATGGCTTTTTCACCTTTTCGCGTCTAAGGCCCCACGTCCCGACTATCCCTGGACACATTTCTTCGCGCCACCGTAATGCACTAACTTGCGGAAAAATCAGCTTTACGCGTCCCGCATGTACCCGTGTCCCAACTATCCCGTGGACCGCCTTGGACAAAAAGTTCTGACTTCACCGATCTCCATTACTGGTGGTGATTTCGGCAATGCGCATCCCGCGTGTCTGCATTGAACTCAATGCGTATGGCCGGGACATGAAAGCTGATTTAGCTAATTCCTTTGTATTTCGCTCCAAAACTAGTACGATGAACCTTGGTATGATCCGAACTGGTATGATCCGCAGCCTCCACACCCACAATGCATTACAACAAGCCTGTGACTTCATTTTTAGATTTTTTCAATTTTTTGCTAACTTGTTGGATTTTTTCCTTGGATGGGGAAGTTAGAGAGAAACCAAGGGATTTTTTCTTGGATTTTGGGCATTGAATCAATCTACTTGCTCAGATCAAGAATCGATGCATTTTATCAAAATTACCTCAAGGGGTGAATTTTGGATAACACTAACATGCTGAAGAAAGACCAAGTTATTAAATGGGAAGAAGCTTCCATTCAAGCTTTCAATGGGATCAAAGAAGCATTAAAGCATACCCCTATTTTAGCATCTCCAAATTACAAGAAGCCTTTTCAAATGTTTTCTTTTGCTTTAGAAAACACCATTGCATCTATCTTGATGTAGAAGGATGATGAAGTGGTGAGAGACCAATTGCCTTTTCACTGTGGCATTGCGAGTCGAGTTGAAGTACACCATCATAGAGAAGCAAGAATTTTCCTCGGTGAAAGCAACAAAGGTTTTCAATCCTTACATCTTGAGCTCTAAAGTTGTTGCTTATGTTCCCCACACCATGGTGAAAGATATCTTATCGCAGAGATGGAGGTCTCAAGTAAAATATGTAGATGGGTAAACAAGTTGCAGGAATATGGCATGGATAATCAAACCACAAAATTGATAAGAGATTTGGGCCTAGCTAAGCTTATGGCTGAGAGCAACTTGCATACTATTGAGGTAAATGAAGTAGAAGTAGAGAGGTTGGATGTCCTTTAAAAGTTGGTAAGCTCAATGGTACAAAGATATAATATTTTATCTCGGACATCTATGTTGTCCTTGAAAATTTTAGTAAAAATTAGAAAAGAGCTCTTAAGTTAGCCTCTCAAAAATACGTCATTCCTGATTTTGGGTTAGCTTGGAAGAACCCAGAGGGAGTGCTCTTAAGATGCACTGATGAGGATGAATCCCCAAAGGTAATTGTTGATATCCATGGAGAATTTTGTGGGGACATTTTTGGAAGAGTTAAGACATAAAATCTTGAGGGCTAGTTATTGTGGCAACTCTTTTCAAAAATACAACTCTATTGGTTAGGAAATGAGAAAGTTGTCATCATTTTTCTCGAAGAATGAAATCTTCAGCTCCCTTCCTTTACAAAATTGTGTCAATTGAAGCCCCATTTATGAAATGGGAATGAATTTCATTGGAAAAATTTCAGATCCTTCCAATGTTGGTCATAAATGGATTCTTATAGCCACCGATTATTTCACTAAGTGGGTGGAAGCAATCCCCACTAAGAAAACAACACAGAAAGTCATCATGAACTTCATGCTGAATCAAATCATATGCAGATTTGGAGTGCCAGCTAAGATTATTGCTGATAATGCAATGAGTTTCAGACCAAAACCCTTGGTGGCAATGTGCAAAGAGTATGCAATCAATTTGACATATGCTTCTAACTACAATCCCCAAGGAAATGGACAAGCTAAGTCCAAAATAAAAGTTTGTCGAAGATCATTAGAAGAACCTTGGACATGAACAAAAGGAAGTGGGGTGAGCAACTGAAGTTTTCTATTTTGGCTGACAAAATCATTGTCAAAAGAGCTACTGGTAAAATCCCATTTGAGTTGGTATATGGAACTCAAGCTTTGTTGCCCCTTCATTTGCAATTGTCTTCATTTCAATTTGTTCAAAAAATTGAAGATCAAGAAGTTAGTCCATATGATGCTCGAATCAATAAGATTATTGAGTTAGATGAAGAAATAAGGGCATCCCATCAGCGGCATGTGAAGTTCAAATAAAAGTTGAAGAAGTTATTTGACAAGAAGGTGACTCCAAGAGCTTTCATCATTAGGGATCTTGTGCTATTGTGGGATAACAAACATGAAGATAAGGGAAAGCATGGTAAATTTGATGCATTGTGGATGGGCCCTTATTCAATTGACATTCGAATTGGCGAAAATACCTTCTTCCTAAAAGACTTAGATGGGGAAATGCTTGAATTGGATGTTAATGGCAGAATTTGAATCATTTCCTTGATTGATTTCTTAGAATCAAGGTATACTCCATTTTTACATTGTATAGTCCTTTGGTTTTTTTTTGCTTTCATTTTTTTCTATTTTTTGTTTGTTCTGGTCCTTGGCAGCCATTTTGTTGGTTTCTCGGTTCATCCTTGGGGGAGTTGGTTATTATTGTTCTGCTCTGCAAGCTTATTCTTTGACTCCATTGCCCAATGGTTTGTTTTTGGCACTTGGTCTACTATTTTTTCTTGTGGCACTCATAGGGAGTGCCCATCCCCGAGTCGGAGCTAATGTTGGTGCTCAATTTGATCTCGCCCCGTTTTTCCTTGAAATTCTTTAGTTTGCGGGCTTTATTGTGTTTTCTATCTCACCATATTGATGCATGAAATTTTTTCCTCCATTTGGTTGCCATGATCAGTCCCTTCCTTTGGTTAAGGATCACTTTAAATGTCCCATTTTTTTCGTTCCTCTATCCATATGAAAAGATTTGTAACTTGGGCGTAAAATCGGGTTTTTTCCCTTCCTTTTTCCACAGTCACGTTTTATTTTCCTTGTCATTTTTGTCCCAAGTATCTGTGGAAATGTGATTAGATGTGGCTCGGAAGATCATATTTGGGCCTTATATCATTTCCAAATTCTCTGTCTTGAAAGAAAGATTCATTTCTGGGATCAAATGGTGATTTTCCTGCATTTTACAGTTTGACAAGTGTGTTTTTCCCCGTCAAATTTACATCTCAGCATCTGTGGAAATGTGGCCCTTTTTGGTTGGATGTGGCTTGGTGGGGCACTTTGAAAACTCTAAGGCTCACTTCAACTCAAAACTTGTCCACGTGGAGGGCTGACGCTCATCTGAAAATTTTCCTTTTGGTTTGACCTTGGAGTTGCGCCGGGAGACATGTGGAGGTTTCCGCTGCCTTTCCTAGAATTAGACAAATTTTTCATGCAGTCGATACAACTTTGGTGGACCATGGACACATGGAGGGTTGACGCTCATTTGAGGATTAGCCTCAGGGTCCCACCTTAACAGTTGCTTCAGTGATACACGTGAGGCTTCCGCCGCCCCGCTTTATACTTATACTTTTCAAAGCAATTTTATAAGGCTTGGGACACATGGAGGGACTCACATGTTTTGGGACTAGCCCCTAATTTTTATTTTGAAGAAGCGCCAGGAGGACACTTGGAGGCTTCCACTCACTCGCCTTTGCTTGTACTTTTCAATGGCCAAGGAAAACTGCTCGCACTTAGACACATGGCGCCTTCCGCCGATCCTTAAACTTTCTTAACAACTATGCCAGAATGAGACACTTGATGAGCCCGTGCTTGTTTGGGTTCTCCACTTTTGGGGACCATCTCAAAAGGGGCCATTGAGACATATGGAGGCTTCCATTGGCTACTTTTTTATTGAGACTTTTTCAAAGGCCAAAAGGTGTTTTTATTGGGCCCAGGGCATGTGGAAGGCATGCGCTTGTTTGGAAACTTTCCCCTATACTTCTCCTTTGTAGTTGCGCTAAGGAAACATGTGGATGGCTATAATATAAAGTAGAAAAGGGGAAAAATCAATTGTTGTTGTGCATTGCATCTGTTTTTCAGCCATTTTTTCTCCAAGACTCCCAGAGATGTGAATACGCACTATTTTTCATCATGTTTTGATATAATTCCTTTACGTTTTGTCTGCAAAGTGCTATTGAATGGATTCAGAACTTAATTTTTGAGTCCAAGGATTGTTAAGGTCAATATTTTGAAGTTAGAATTTCTCAGGCACTTGTAAAAATGTGAATTACCAGAGAAGCTAGATGCGAACAGAGTTGTAGAGGGAAAAAGAGGGAAAATGATGAAATGATGAAGGTTGCATGTGCAAAGGATGGAAAAGGTGTTTCCTCGAGAGCGAAAAGGATTTCCTGTTAGATCTAACTGTGCAGAGCCTCTGCAAAAGGATTAAAATGGGGATTTCTCACATGACAAAATCATAATTATTAAAAGGATTATCAAAAAGGTTGTGGCATGGCATCCTAGTCATTAGTCGAGGGTTTGAGAAACGTGATTAGTTCATAATCGGTCCACTGGCAGCTTTTTTTGCAAATTTGTTAAACATCACTTTCTGAGGCAAATTGGTAACCAAGCAAAGGTCCCTCGAATATTCTTATTTCTTGGGGAGAATTTTGGGATGAGTGAGCGAGTGAAATGTATAAATTCAATGAGAATACTCTTGCAAATGGTTGGGGGTTTAATTCTTAAGAGAAAAATGTGAGATAGCCCGTCTTCCCGGGAGACCAATTCGAGAAACCCGTTAATATCCTCGTGTTTTAAATTTCAATCACGTCAAGTTGGTTGTGAGAGTACAACCATTGACAAGCTCGAGACTTTTCAAAGGAACTTTCCCCACTGTGATGAATTTAATGAAATTGAGTTAATCTATTTCAATCGTAGAGTAATTTGTGTCTACTTTATTTTAGAATGTATGCAAGTGGTTTTTCTTATTCCTATTACAATATTGTGTTAAAGTACCTCTAATCACACATGATCTTATCCCTTTGACAGCTTTTGTGGCATTTGTAATTTCATTTCAAGAAGAACCTTCATCTTGTGATGAGATAAACAATTTAAAATCATTTCACTGTCATTTGTTGATAAAGATTGTCTATAAGCCTTCGAGTGTATCTTAGGCATGAGGAACTAGGGGTCTTTGATGTTTAATTGAGTCTTTTAGCTCGATCCTTCATGCTAGATTCTCAAATATTGTGTGAAACCGTGTAAATCTAGGCCTCCATTGAAGCACACCTTCTGGTTGAAGGAATATCTTAGCTATTCCAAAGCTTTATGTCATTTATTTTTCCAATTGTTTTGAAATCTCTCAAAGATTTGGTATAATCAACTTTATCCTACTCAATCTCCCACATAAATTATTCAAAACCATGAATCCATTCTAACTACCCTGTTTTCCTATATATCAACAAAGGAACAAAATCTATTTACTAAAATATGCGAACAATCAGGATCCCATAATGAATTCAGTAACCTTAGCCTTGGTTTGAAAGTATCTCCATCTTTTAGAAGTGACAACTCTTGAAAGTTAAATTATGGAATATTGATCATACTTTCCCAAGGTTTTCTTCATAAAATTTTTGCAAAAGAAGGATATCTCCATCTCCTTCATCAAACAGAGGTTACACTACGGGTCCTCTCACCTTGGTCAAAAGGCACGGCCTAAAGTAGTGAGGATAGGTCAAATCCTCTTGAAGGTGCTATCCATCTCTCCACAAATCTGAGTGAAAAAGGGCCAGTTAGATCTCATCCCCGGCTTAAAAATGACACACATTATGATCTATCTATCTCTAAGCTCCATGTAATCTGTGATGCTTTGGGAGAACAAATTTTGATACCAACATAACATTGTAAACTTAGAATGGAATGAACTTAAATGTTTTAAAGCATGGCAAATGAAATAGATAAATATCCATTTGAAATACGTGGATCTCTATTAGATTGTTTCAAACCTACAATAAATGTCAAAAAAAAAATACGAGTACCACAAACTATGAAAGACAAAATGAAAACTTAAAATGAAGTAAGGAAGATAAAAAAGCATCTCAAATTAGTTTTTGTTACCCTTGAAATTTACTTATAACTTCATTAATTGAGCTAGAGACAAAAATGCCTGCAGAGAAAAGAGAAAAGAATTTTGTTTAAACAACTCAACCATTAACAATTGAACTCGCAACTGCTCAAATTTGGTCAAGTGCAACTCCCCATGTATGTTTGGAAAGTTAAAGAAGAAAGAATGGTGGGTCGAATCAAGTCTCATTACATCGAGAAGGTTTAATTCACGTTTAAATGGGAGGAAAGACGTTTTTATCAAATTCACCCACTTAATTTGTCAAAAATGAATTTTTAAGGTTCTTATGCAAAGAGGATTTCGAGCCCTTTCCAAAAAGTACTCATTTTCCCAAATCCGAGCTTCCAATCGAAATTTATGGCCTTCTGAAGTTTTTACTTCGCTTAGTTTGAAAAAAGGGAAATTTTTGTAAATCGAACCCAGCAGCCCGAAAATTACTTAGGGCTTTTTTTTCATAACAAAAAAATAAAAAAAGTCACAAATTCCTCCACGGTCCTGAAGCCCCGCCAAATCACTTTTGGGAAAACACCTCCATGCGGGTTCACGGGCCCGCACTTTCAAACCTTACCTTTTAGAAAAAGGGCAAAATATCTTAAGTCTCTCTGCCGGCCCGCTTCTCCACCTATCATTGTGGGTATGACACGTGGCTTCTTCAGGCATTAGCAGATGTGTGGGTTGTTTTTAACCTTTGCGCTTTTTAACGCAAAATGCTAATATTTCTAAGTTTTCCCCGATGGTCTGCTTCCCCGTTGGAAACTTTGGGCATGACACGTGGCGTCCCTCAAGCGTGAGAGAGGCACATGGGTTTTTGAACCTTTTTTCCATTTCAAAAAAAAAGAGTTAAAATCCAAATTACCTTTGACGACCTGCCTTCCCGCATAGGCTTAAAAACGTGTCATGTGTCCTCTTGCGGCTTGGGAAAATTTTCTTCCCCAAGCCCGCAGTCCGCGTTTGGGAAAAATTTCTTCCCCAGTGCCTTCTCGATGTTTTTACTTCGCTTATTTTGAAAAAAAAGGGAAATGTTTGTAAATCGAACCCGCGGGCCTGAAAATTACTTAGGGCTTTTTTTGCATAACAAAAAAATAAAAAAAGTCACAAATTCCTTTGAGGTCCCGCAGCCTCCAGCTAATTCACTTTTGGGAAAACACCTCCGTGGGTTCACGGGCCTCCACTTTCAAACCTTACCTTTTAGAAAAAGGGCAAAAAATCTTAAGTCTCTCTATTAGCCCGCTTCTCCACCTATCATTGTGGAGTCCGACACGTGGCTTCTTCAGCGTCGGATGTGCGGGTTGTTTAACCTTCGCACTTTTTAACGCAAATGCTAATATTTCTAAGTTTTCCCGACGCCAGTGCTTCCCTGCTAGAAACTTTGGGCATGACACGTAGCATCCCTAGGCGTCACAGAGGCACATGGGTTTTTGAACCTTTTTTCCATTTCAAACAAAAAGAGTTAAAATCCAAATTACCTCCGACGACCTGCCTTCCCGCATGGGCTTAAAAATGTGCCATGTGTCCCTTGCGGCTTGGGAAAATTTTCTTCCCCAAGCCCGCAGGTCCGCCTTTGGAAAAATTTCTTCCCAGTGCCCGCAGTCCACCTCTAGGAAAACTTTCTTCTCCAAGCCCGCCTTTGGGAAAAATTGCCGTTGATCTCTCTTTTGAATCTGGATCGTCCACGTGGGAGATCCAAGTTAAGATGGGCCCGGGGGTTCCTTTTTACCTTTTACACCTTTTGGAAAAAATGTAAAATTTCTCAATTTGCTCCACCTCTCCGCCTCGAAAATAGGCCCGACACGTGTCCTAAAGGAACCGCGGCTAAATTATGCTATTCCACCTCATTTTTGGAAAATGAAAATTTTACAAGTTTTCCCCGTAGCTTCACCCTTCCTCTTCTAGTTTATGATGTAGGTCCTAGCAGAACCATGCTTCGTCTTACACTTTTAACTCCTTTCTCTATAAAAGGATTTTTTTCTAAATTTCCTCCGAAAGTTCGCACCTCTGCCGTTGACAGGAGTAAAAATTTGACTATTCTCTATCAGGCTCATGGGTCATTTTGATGATTTTAATCTTTTAAATAACAAGGGGCAAAAATCCAAGTTGCCCCGATGGCCCGCCTCCCCACCTCTTGACTTTTCAAACCGCCATGCGTCTCAATGGCGCATCTTGAGATGGTCCCCAAAAGTAGAGACCCTAAATGAGCGCGGCTCACCATGTGTCTCGGCCCTTTAGGAAGTTGCTAAAAGTCTAAGGAAAGAAGACCCTGGTGGAAACCTCCACGTGTCTTTATGGCACAACTTCAAGAACCTTATAAGGCTTCAATATGATTTGGTGGGGGCGCACTTCCATTTTAGAACCTTTATTCCATTTTTCCAAAAGGGAAAAGTATCCAACTTGCTTCCGAAGGCCCGCATCTCCACTTTTAACTTTGCCACGTGTCCTTCTATGGGGTCAAAGTAAGACTTTTCCTTGCGCTTCATATTTGTTGAATAACTAATTAGAGCCTGGTGGGGCCACGGTGCGTATTCAAAATTTTTGCCAAAGTATCCTAAAAGAACAAGTTCATAAAACAAACCCGCCATGCCCCATCCAATTAGAAGAAGCCACGTAAGTACCAAAAGAACCAATCAAAATTGAGCAGAGCTACGGGACCAAAATTGCCCTTTTGCCAAAAAAGCAGAAAGCGACAAGTTAAAACATTTTCCGTCATCCCTTGACCAACCAAAAGAAACCACGTGACCGCCGAATGCTGAGGAATAATTTGACAGGAAAAAGACACCCATCGCCAGCAAAAGCACATAAATTCACCATTCATGCCCAGAATGCGATTTTTTGCTAAGGATGAATTATTTTGAAACAAAACCAAGTGAAACATGGTTCCAAGCATCTTTGCCCATGGATTTGGGTTTTCAAAGGCATACAAATATTAATTGATCATTCTCGAGCTTCCATGGTCGTGAAAATAGGAAAATGGCAGAGCCTGCGGATTTGAAGAAATCAGGGCAAAAACAGGGCAAGCTCTGGAGACTTCTTCAAAAAGGGCATGACAATGGGTTCTTGCAAACAATTCAAGGCATTCAAATGGAGGTAAAAGCTTGTAACAACCACATCGAGAGATAAACGTTTCATAACACATAGATCAAAGGAAAATCGGGACAAATGGTGCGAGACCAAAATGAACACCAACAGGGCCATCCCTATCCAAATGTCTTTGGACCAAAAACAAACAAAAGGTGAAATACCGAAAGAGAAAGTGTCCCTAAACAACCTCAAGTTTATGACCTTAATAAATACTACAGCATTTAGAAACTATGCAATTTCACGTGTTGACATCTTTACTAGAAACATGTGTTTATACAAATGAAGAATTAAATAAATTCATAATTTTTCCCTTTACTAAACTTGAAATTAACTACTTTGAATAGAATAATTGGAGAACAATATTATTCGTAAAATTATTTGTACAGTGAAAATTCAAGATATATTTTGTTAGTCTCGAGAGTTAAAATTTAATATTTAGTGGCTTTTTACTCCGTGCTCTTTGTTGTTTTCTTTTCACATAATTATTAAGGTGCCTTTAAAAAGACCTAGAAATTGATTAGGCATAACTTGTTTCTATATAATTTGACATAGCTGAAACCATTATCCATTTACCAACCGCTTCAACTTTTCAAAAATGTGGATGAATTTTTCAGAGACTTTTCTTGAAATGTAATAGAGACGACGTTCCTCTAATCTTCAAGGGTAAAGATTGAATTTCTTCAGGAAACTTAAAGTTCCTCCATGTGAACAGATCTAATTCCAAGATCCGCAGACACATCCAAGAAAAATTATGACAAACAAGGGGAAAATTGATGAGAGAGGGGAATATGTGAGAAGGAATAAGGATCCAGGATGTGCTACAGATGGGAGGAGACGGGGAGGTTTAGTCCCACAGCAAATCATGTTTCCCTGAGAAAATCATCGTGATATGATTGATACATAATAAATCATGTTGGGAGTATCCTCCTCTTTTGGAATGAGTTTGGTTTCTTCTATTTTTGTATGCGTATTGTATTAACTCGTGTTGTACAAAGTGTACATATTTTTACTACTTTTATGATAGGAAGTTAGTTGATGTAAATTGAAATGTGATCATTTTATCAAGTCATTCAAATGAATTTCGGTGTGATCATATTACCCATTCTGTTTATCAATACAACTAAGAAATCTAAGAAGCAATTGAATGATATTGAACAATGGATGTAAATAAATTTACATCTTTGACCGTAATATTAAGTGCTGGAAATAATTAAACATGTTATGAAAATGAAGTGCTCAAAATTCCAGAGGAAGTCCTTGTTAAAGAGTAATAACAAGGCGTACTTATTATAGTTTGAGACATTATCAATGATGTTGGCCGCATAAGCCAAATCATTTATTTATTTAGTAAGTAATAGTATGGAGGATGATTCGAAGCCACGAGAACGAAGGCTGCGATGGTGGTTTCCATGCAACCGCTTGCATGGGGATCACATCTCTTGATTTCGAGCAAGCGGCAGGGTAGAAGCTGGTATCTTATGCATCTTGCCTTTAGGCGCCCGAATCTGGCTTGGCATGGCTCCTTCCTTATGCATCCTCCGATTAAACCAAACAACATCACATTATTTATTATATTAGAAGAAATATATATTATATTATGAACAATGAAACAATTAGTCGATCGGTAGTACCTCGGATAGTTTCCTTTCCGCTAATCGCGCAGCAAAGAAGTTTGACACCCAATAACAATAATGCCACCAATGCCAAAACCAAGACAAATGCAATGTTTTCCTTTCGAGCCATTTTCGAATATCTCCTCTTCTCTTCTCTTTACTTCTCTCTTGTGATATAATTGGAATGTATTGTTATTATGATGGGAGGATGTGAAAGCCGATTCAATTTATATAGCTAATCTAATGTATTTCACCCGCACCGCCTTTGTTAGCCATGGTTATCTACAATGGAAAATCCACGTAGTTTCGTTTGACAAATCTGCATTGATCTTGTCTTTGCTTCCTTATCCTAGGAAAGATATGGTTGCAAAGACTAAGCTTCCTTTGTTACCTTCACGCATCTTCCTTTGAAAAATGCCCGCCCTTCCGGCTTCAAATGTGCTTACCTTTTATTTTTAAAATAATAATTAAAGATGTTGAACTCATTATTTCAGCTTTTCACCCACAAAGTTTAATATTAAAATATTACTAAGCGTGGAACAAGATATGTTATTTGGTTTAGAGGCATAGTTATTACTTCAGAGTTGATGTTGATAAGGGGGTGTGATTGATTTTGTAAGTATAGAAATATAGATGAACCACTTAATTTAAAGGTTCTCTCAACATTTCAAACTTGTTACAAATTCTTATATGAATACATTTGATACCATTTTTGATAGTTAATTATTTTTATAGTTGATGTGATTTGTATTTATTTCGGGTTAATTTTGTTAGTGTTGCATTGGTTATTCAGTCCACGAAGTTTAATATTAAAATATTACTAGCAAAGGTTCAATCGAGATGCCAATTGGAGTATCAAGGTATGCCTAAAATGATAAGAACTGAAAACTAAGACAAGTAAATTGAAATGCTATGAAGAGAGGAAAAAGAAATGTTAGAATTCATGTGCATGTGAAGAAAATCGACCTTTCAGATATACTTGTGAGGTTTATTTCAAAATTAATCCATGAATACACACCATTTATTGGGCTTAAAAACCTTATCGTAAGGTAGGAATATTATAAACATCCACACATAAACTACTTAAAATCCATAGAATTGTTATAACAATATATACAACTTTTCATGTATAATTAATATTACAAATATAAATATGAATGCAAATTTTGAATGACACTAATCATTAATTGACATTACATTTATATTGGGATTAAAGGAAAATAATGTTTAAGTTGAATGTTGAAAGAGATCGTGCATATATTTAGGATACCTTTCAAGGAAGACTTTTTTGCTAAATAATTTTTGCATATGACTACATACGATCTTTAAAGTTTCCTATCAAAATATTATTTACACAATCATATCCAAAACTTATTTACTAATGATTACATAGTCGTGTCAATATGAAGATAAAATTGGTGTATGGTGAACCGTGAACACATAAGTGTGAAACATTATCATGATTCAATATTTGTATATACTTTTACACATTTCCAACTCATTGATAAGATTCTGGAAGGCATTGCATTAATATTAATTGTACCAAAACTACAAAAATACATAGAATTAATAGAATCGAAAGTTTACTTAAATGACATTCCAATCACAAAAAAGTGAGTGATTCAATTAGAAGGGAATGTTACAACCTTCATACACATCCAAATTCTACATGGCTATGTTCAAATTTAAAACCAAATATTTGTGTATACCACCATTCCAAGTTATATTTGGTGGAACGATATCTTTTCTCAAAAGTGTTGTGTTCTAGAGATCATGAACTACTTATGATGACAGGAAAATTCTATTAATCACCTTTTTAGAAGTTGTAAATATGAAAGTAAACATGTACAAAGTAATTTAGTGTACATTTGTGGGTGGTCGATTAGTCATTAAAGTTACACAAGACCGATGTCACTATGTGACCTTTTTACAATACAAATGGTGTTCATAGTTATATTATAGATATGGAAGGAGACAATGCAAATGTAGAACCTTTATTGGCCCAACTAAAATGAACCAAGCCACCCATCCAATGTAGGATTAATTTTTGGAAATTCCAAGATGCACTACGATGGCATATCTGGCTTGAGTTAAGCCACTCAGGAGAGAGAAGGTCAAGAAAGAAAACATACTCATTGTAGTGCCCACTTCCCTTCGACCTCATTTTGTTTTGTTGTTTTCGAGACTGATTACTTCACTTATGGATTATTATGACTTCTTGTTTTAGCATGCTAGTAGATATCATAGACATTGGACATTATTGATTCGATCTTTATATGATGCATATGGTTTACTGGTGGACATTGGATGACGATATTGTATGCTTTTGACAGGGTTATTTATCTAATTATGACATGTGGTATATTTAATCATATTGAGTAGAATTTGATAATTGAACTAATGTGATGATCGTTTGATATAAATGATATGTGGAATAGAAATGTGCTAGGAAGTGTTAGTGATATCATACTTGCATAGATGATAGTAAATCATGTGTCGTTTATTTTAGATTATATTGTATATTTGGCATGAATGTTTTAATGTGCCAATGCTGACAAAGGAGGTATTTTCTGCTCTTGGTATATTATATTCACAACAATATTGGGGAGTGGAGACCAACCACATCGAATTCGAGAAGAATCCAAATAAGGTCACCATGGCAACAAGTAATTGTGTGTGTGTTTGAATTATCCGTAAAGGGAAAATTGTGACCTAGGGATCATGTGTTGTTTTGTTTTAATGTTTCCCTTTTGTTATGTTAGTATGTGTTGCTCTTAGTAAGTGAAATTTTTACTTATGTTATCATTCATATTCCTTGGATTGAGTTTACCCTTTGTTAGCCATGGGTTGTAGTGGGTTAATTAAGTTAATTTTAAATTGTCTGAACTAATTAAAAGATGTGACCTAAGAGAGTTCATTTATTAACCTTGATTTACTTTGGATTTTGTGTTGAGTGATGTGTGTATGAGTTTTGAGTGTAGCACACTCTACCCCACATGGGAAACTCGAATTTGGCCTTTGAGGCCAAATTTGGAAGCTTCATGGGACAAGTCAAACTTGTCCCACACCTCTTAAAACCCCATGCCAACCCTACCTATGGGTTGGAGGGCCAAATTTAGGGTCTTTTAGGTGTTTTGGGGGGATAAAAGGGTAAAAATATTAATTGCATTTTCTTTCAAATTTAATTTTGTCCTTTGGGGGGGAGTAGGCTTAGTTAGAATGTGTAAGGTGCTTGCCTTTCTTTCAACCACCTATTAATGGTGCTTTGGAATTTGATGTTGACCAAATGATGTGGAGTGGAGGGAAAAGGAGGTGGCATCCTACTTGGAGCCACATCATCCCTCCCTCTCTTTTCTCTATTTATTTGATCCTCTTGTTTGTTTTGGGGTTGGAAGTTTCATTTTTGGAGTCTTTTGTAGTTTGGAGAGGAGAGGTTTTGAAGGAGTTGTGGAATTTTGGAGCTTGTTGATACTTGTGAGAATTTTGTTGGAGCTTGTGGTTTCTTGCTTGATCTTTGGAGGGATTGAGACTTCATACTTGAACAAGCTCTACCATGGAAAGGTAGGAGCTTCACCTTTGTGGTATTATGTTTCCTTCTTTTTGTTATATGAATGTATATATATGTTGTGTTGAATATTGTTGTTTGAGATGCTTGTTGGGAATGGGTAGAATGCCTAAGTTGGGAGTGGGAGGAGACTATGGGGAGTTAAATTGAGGGAGGCATAAGAGATCATGTTCTTGAGGAGGGAGTTTGGGTTGGGTGCCCACCTTGTAAGAGAAATGCTTGCATTTTCTTCTTGTTTTACTTTGAGGGAGCCATAAGAGTTGAGGGAGGCATAAGAGTGAATGGAGGGATAAGGGGTACTTGAGGGAGGCATAAGAGTTGTTAGGGGTATTGTGTTTTGCATTGGAGGCTTTTAGGTGGCACCCATTCCCATTGGGAGGCATAAGTGGCCTCCCCATATGTCTTACTCTTGTGGCTTTCTTGGTAAGCCTTGTGACTTGTTGTTGTGATTGTTTTCCCTCTTGTTGTGATTGTTGATTCCCTTGTCTTGAAGGAATATGGAAGGCATGTGAAATGTTATGTTTAGTTATGTGGAAGCTTGTAGTTGCCATGAGTTGGATTCTCTCCCATTGTGATGTGGTTGGGGCTCGGGGGCCAATGGAGAGGATGGCTTCTCTTCTCCATTGGGTATTTTGGTTGGGAGGAGAGCGTTGCCTCTCCCCTTATTTTGTTGTGAATCAAGCAAACTATGGAGGAGCCACCTTGTTGATTTTTGGAGCAATGGAACCTTGTTGATGACAATGTGAAACCACCATGTATTTAACCCACCTTGAGTGGAGGAAAAATGTAATATTGCTTTGTATTTTAACTTCCAATATTGTAAATTTGTTTCCACATGAAGTAGGAAATGTTGTAACAAGATTTTGAAGGAAAGTTGTATTGAAATGTTAGTAATTCTTACTCTAAAACTTATTGGAAATGTTGTTGAACTCTTTTGTGGAATGTTGGAAAGAAATTACAAAAGGAAGCATATTAAATTTTCGTTTTGTTACTTGAAAGTGATGTATTGGAAATGTTGGAAAAATAGTGCATTATCTTTTCTTGTGTAGTTGATGGAAAGACTTAAGTTTTTTTTTTTTGTTTTTTTTTAAATGGATTTTATTATGCCAATGAAGCATTTTAAGCTCTAGCTCCTTTATGTTTTCATTCATTTATGAATTCATTGTAGAATTATTTGCAAATTAGTAAATGAAAGGAAACCAAACCTATTTGAAATTCCATACAAAAGCTCCTATTAAAATATGTAGAAAGAAATTTTATTGTAATAGTTCTAAGCTTAATTAGATCATTACCCAATATTCTCTTAATGTTTAATAAGGAAACTGATATTGTAAATAGTATTCATATTTGAACAATATTAAAAGCAATGGGTATACTATTATTAAATCATATTAATACTAACGTACTATTAATATTTCCTTGTATATTACATAGTATATTAGTATAACTGCAACCAAGAAATAAAATAAATATAATCTACGTATGAACTGTCTTTTTTTTTGGGTTTCTATAAGGCAAAGCACACTGTTTTTCCTTGAACATTCTGATCTGAAACAGACCCACCTCTATGAGATCCCTTTTCCACGGGCCAAATATTAAAACAGGAGGGTCGCATTTGAGAATCAATGTAATAATCTTCATCGGGTCCCAGTAGACTCTCACTGTCCCTTAATCGATTTTGATAAAAATATCTTGAAGGTGAATCCCGAATTTGAGGATGCATTCGATACTAAATATCAAATATGTGGAAGAGGAATCATCATACGTTGCTGTCAGTGACTGAAAGTTTAGCAGAACCTGAAGAAAATGAACATACATATGAGTGCATAATCCTCACTTATCACATCCGAATAACCACTCCCCTTATGCAGAAACATTCACAAAACATTCGTAATATTCGCACCTCCTAAAGCACGGCGATTCTGAATAAACTACTACCTAGATGATGTTTTACTTGAACTAGGAGTATTTTTACCATCATCCTTCACAATTACTTTGTCTAGATATCCAACATGTCTATTTTCATCTTAAGAAGGTGCACCGTGCTCTTTGCCATGAGGGTTTTAAGAAATGTGGTCCTTTGCCATTTACGAGACAAGAACAAGAATGGTGTGCACATCATGCCTCTAAGCAAAGCACCCTAATCCAAAACGGCATGGCAAAATGTGACCTGCCAAAACAAGACATACCATACCAATCGACAAACACCCAATTGTTGTGTCACCCGGTTTTGAACATGGAAACCATGAAGGCTAGGTTGCAGAACCTCTAAGATTCGCACTTACAATCCTTGGCCCCGTATACACCCTAGGCCAAGCTTCGGATAGATTACACAGATAACAACATAGTTGGATAGTGCCGCTTGTTTCACGCCAAATACTTGTCTTCCTACGGTGACGAACCTCACATGTGACCCCACCATGGACGCACCTCACGGTGAAGGTAGTAGTGCGATACTCTGCCGTAGCTCCATCTCTAACCACTCTTCCCTTTCACGCGGCCGAGCCAATTCAAACCGATCCCACGCCATCCCTCTGGTCTATGGCTTCATCTATAACCATCACATCGTATTTACACGGCCAGGACAAAACCACACAGCAGGCCGATTGTGAAAATCTCATGATTTGCAAAGATCTAGAGTGGAATAAATAAAGTTAAGCGGCCAGTTTTAGTGTTGCTTGCACGCTAAAAATCGGAGTTAATAAATTCGGCAGTGGTGGAGCCACCCACTCCCCTGCCGTGACTTTCCAACCTATTTTTTAAAATGCTCTCCACGTAGTGGCATATATTACACTTAATCGCTGTTCTATGTGCTTCGTCCATGATCAAACCGCCTAATACATAGGCTAAGTTATCCGCTACATTAACCGAATCATATGCATTTATTGGTGGCTATGTTGTTTTGTCAAGTAAAATAAAGCTCACCGAGGTTATAGAAGAAAGGTCCAGTTCTAATAGAGAAATATTTGAGACCTTTCTATTTAAGTGGTGGAATACTCACATGTATTATTATAACATCATCAATATGATTCCATATTTTATATATAGATAAATCCCCGCTGAAGTGTAGCTCAGATTAATAATTTTTTTATATTTCTCTCTATTTCAAAGTGAATTGCTTGGTGTTGAGGAAGGATTAAGGTTATTCTTTAAGGAGAATACATTTATATTATTATACATATTGATTCACCAATATAAGATATGTTTCTTATTTAATCAGACATTAGACTAATTAACTCGAATGACGACCCTCCTTATCTTTTGTGAAATGTCGAAGGAGATAAATTTAATTATCTTTGGCCTCGAAGCATTACCAAAATGCTGTTGTAGTTTCAAGCTTTGTATGCGGACTCACCTTAAAAAAAAAAAAATTGTTGCATTTTCGGGTTGTTTGTTTGTGGCGCGGCGTCGTCGTCATCGTCGTCGTGAGTGTCATCTTTTTGCGGCGTTACACTTTGGTATCAGAGCCAGGGGTTCAAAGCTTGGACCCTTGGGCACACGTAGAAAACGTGAAACAGGAACACTTAACTTAGTGCAGAACATTATTCTTTTAAAATATAAAACCATAATGTTGATAATTATAGTAAACAACAAATTTAAAAAACTAGCACAAGACCTAGAACAATGAACTAACTCTCGCCTTGATCATGCAGGAGGTGCGGATTGGGCGAGGGGTCTCTTCACATAGACCTAGACATACCACCGCCAGAGCAGGCCGTAGCAACCCTTCTACCTTAGATCTTGCAGACACTCCAGGATGTCAATGCCGCTATACGTGGAGAACCCTTGGGAGGACGACTTGCTAGACATAGTTTGGAGCCATCGGTAGATGCCTGGCATCCCTCGACACAACGAGGAGCACATGGCGGGAGAATTCATGCGGAGTCGGCTAGGCGAGTCCACGAGAGAGGACATGGGGACAGGATCTCGGGACATAGGGGCGGGTCTCGAGCCCTAGACGCAGAGGGAGGAGCATTCGGATCGACCTAGGATTCGTCATATGTCAGCCGTAGACCATATTAGGGAGATCCTGAAGCTACAACCATCTCACTATTCGGGTGATACAGGTGGTTTTTAGGCGAGGCTGGTTGGTGAGCTTGAGCAGATGCTTCAAGCTCTACCCTTGTACTAGCAACACGAAATCTCGTGTTGCAATCCATCTTCTGAAGGATGGAGCAGGAGTCTAGTGGAGGATCGAGGAGCGAAACTCCATGTTGACTTGGAGATGATTACACAGGAGGAGCTGTTTGAGGAGTATTTCAAGAGCGGTATTTACCCGGGAGAGATTTATACGAGAGTGCATAGATGAGTTTCATGACCTCCGTCGGGCATCGATGAAAGTAGTTGAATATGAGAGTCAATTTCTAGACCTACTCCAAAGACGTTGATTATATGCGAGATGAGCGGTGCACGGATTCACGGGTTCATCCGGGGCCTAAACTTGGATTTAGGTGGCGTAGTGCGCATTCACTTCCCATAGAGACATTAGCGAGAGCGTGGAGAAGGCTATATATGCGAGAGGAGACACGGGAAAGACGCAGGCAGGCTAGAGACGAGTTCGAGCCGTATCCAGCGAGACGCAGGATAGTAGGTCGAAGGGTCGAGTCCCTCCTCCACGAGGTGGACGAGTTCGGGCAAGCTTCATTCGAGCCACCACGTATGGCAGCAACAACAGACCCACCCACCTTACCAACCTCCTCAGAGATTTGATGCATAGAGAGGACGTAGTATGGGGCCTCCTCCTAAGGGTCCCATCAGGACACAAGGTGCACCGAGAGCTCGGTTAGCGAGGAGCTCGTCGGCGAGAGACCTTAGTAGTCCATAGCCAGATCGTCAGGATCTGTATCTCAGTCATCTAGAGTACCAGCTAGAGCTGCTTCCCACTTTGGAGAGGACCAGGCAATTGTTATGGTTGTGGTGTTGTTGGACATCATTGGAGAGATTGCCCATAGAACCCTAACAAGGGTAAGACGCAGGGCTCAGAGCCTACTGTTGGAGATATGGCACGGAGTCATCGGATCTACGCAGCGGTCGAGAACCGCCGGATGAGCATCAAAGTCTTGTGATTGAGACGACGGCTGTAGTGTTGGTGGTATTTCGCCTCTATTTTATTTGATTCTTGTTTCTTGATTCTTTTATTGCACCATCCTTAGTAGAGCGTTGTAGGCTGGTGGCAGTTAGGTAGGCAAGGCCGTAGTTGGGACATTGAGATGGCTTCTGGAGCCAAAATTTCTGTAGACTCCTTAGTTAAGGAGTGTGTAGTGGATTTGGGACCCTTCACCACTACTTCACGATCTTCGGATCCTTCCATTAGGATCTTACGGCATCATTTTAGGCATGGATTGGTTGTCCACTCACAGAGCTAGAGTGGATTGTTACCATAAGACTATTTCTTGCATGAGATGATCTTGGAGTAGAGTTAGTGATATCGGGAGTTAGGAGGGTCGTATCCATTCGCACCATCTCCTATGCGGCTTAAGCGGTGTGCGCGATAGGGTTGTCGATTGTTTGAGCTATTACGTTCGTGATGAATCGAGAGGATGAGTCAAGAGGACCTTCCCTCGATGATCATCCCATCTTATCAGAGTTTGCTGATGTGTTCCCAGGGGATCTACTGGGATTACCTCCCCCACGTGAGATCGACTTCCATATAGATCTAGTTCCGGGCGCAGAGCCTATCTCACGAGCACCCTATCGGATGACTACTCACGAGTTATGTGAGCTCAAGTTGCAGCTTGAGGGACCTTACGAGAAAGGCCTAATCTGTCCTAGTGTATCCTTGGGGTGCACCAGTGATCTTCGTGAAGAAGAAGGATGGATCTCTTCGGTTGTGTATTGACTACCGTTAGCTAAATAAAGTAACGATCAAGAATCGTTACCCCCTTCCACGCATTGATGATTTATTTGATCAGATGAAGGGGATATAGTTTTCTCTAAGATAGATCTTAAGTCGAGGATACCATCACCGGGATTGTGGAGACGGATATTCACAAGACAAAATTACCCTGCATTTGAGATATGGCCACTACGAGTTCACAGTGGTGCCTTTCGGTTTGACGAATGCCCCCGTAGTGTTTATGAGTTTGATGAATGGGGTATTTAGGACCTTCCTTGATCGCTTCGTGCTCATCTTCCTTGATGACATTCTGATTTAATCACACACACGTGAGGAGCACGAGGAGCACCTTCGCCTGGTTCTTGGTGTCTTCATGAACAAAGCCTTTACGGGAACTTGGAGAAGTGTGCATTCTTTCAGCCTGAGGTGCAGTATTTGGGCCACATCATTTCTGGGAAGGTATCACAATCGATCCTTCCAAGATTCGAGCCATCATGGATTGGCTAGCACCCACTAATGTGACCGAGGTGTGTAGCTTCATGGGTCTAGCAGGGTATTATAGGAGGTTTGTTCAGGACTTTTCTCGGATTGCACACCCTATCACTTCCCTTCAGCGGAAAGGGAAGAAGTTTTTATGGTCAGATAGATGTGAGAAGGCCTTCAGTACACTAAAGGAATGCCTCACGAGAGAACCTATTCTTGTAGTGCCGGATCCTCAGGGTGAGTTCTATGTTTGCACAGATGCTTCCTTGGAAGGAATTGGAGGTGTGTTAATGCAGGAGGGTAGAGTCGTTGCCTTTGAGTCTTGCAAACTCAAGGATTATGAGCTCAATTATCCAACCCATGACCTTGAGCTTGCAGCAGCAGTAAGTACATGGCTTAGTGCGATGGAGACATTTTCTTCTTGGCCGGAGATTTACACTCAGGACTCATCACTTGAGTCTTCGCCACCTCTTCATGCAGCCCAATCTCAACGCTTGTCAGCGGTGTTGGATGGAATTACTCTGTGAGTATGACATGGAGATAGAGCATGTGAAAGGGAAGGAGAATGTGGTTGCAGATGCCTTGAGTAGGCGGAGACATGTGGCTATGGCCACCTCAGTGGGTACAGATTTGCGGAGTAGGATCTTGCAGGCAGCTTCCTCAAGATAGTTTCTACCTTGTAGCCAGAGCAGAGATTGAGTCTCAGAGACCCCTTGAGGGAGATTTGATGGATTTTCATTAGAGGTAGATGGTCTTCTCAGACACAGAGGTCGGATATATGTTCCTAGAGATGGAGGCTTGAGACATGACATTTTGACAGAGGCTCATCGTGCACCTTATTCAGCCCATCCCGGGGTGAAGAAGATGCACGCCACCTTGAGACAGTTGTATTTTTGGAGAGGACTTCGGAGAGACGTGGCTTTGTTTGTGTCACGCTTGTTTAGAGTGCCAGAGGGTGAAGGCCAAGCATTAGCATCTAGCTGGCCTTCTCTATCCTCACGCCATACCAGAGTGGAAGTGGGACACCATTTCCATGGACTTCATCGTTGGGTTACCTACGTCGAGATACCACCACGACGCCATCATGGTCACGGTGGATAAATTGATGAAAGTAGCTCATTTTTCTCGGTGAAGACCACCTATACATGAAGTGTTGTGGCGCGAGTATACCTTGATGAGATTGTCGAGTTACATGGGATTCTGCGGATGATCATTTACGACCAAGAACCTTTATACACTCCCATTTACGGACCACCATGCGGTATGCCCTCGGGATGAGGATTAATTTCAGCATGCTTATCACCCCGAGACAGATGGACGAGACGAGAGAGGGTGAATCAAATTTTGGAGGATATGCTCGGGATGTATGTGATGGATCATCGGTCGAGATGGGAGGAGTATCATATTTGGTGGAGTTTGCCTACTGATAATAGTTTCCAGAGTTCTATAGGCATGGCTCCTTTTCAGGCATTATATGGTAGAGAGTGCAGGACACCTCTTAGCTGGGATAGGATTGAGGACAGGGTTTCTCTTGGGCCAACATTATTACAGGACATGGAGCAGCAGGTTACCTTGATCAGGTAGAGATTGTAGGAGGCACAAGAAAGACAAAGAAGTATGCGGAGACCAAAGATAGGACGGATCGCAGTTTTGAGGTAGGCACGAAGGTGTTTCTTCGTGTCAGACCACATAAGAGCCCTATCCATTATGGAAAAGGTTCTAAGCTTGCTCCTAGGTTTGTGGGTCCCTTTGAGATCTTGGAGCACCTCGGTCCCTTGGCCTATCATCTAGCATTGCCACCTAGCTTATCGCGTGTCCATGATGTGTTTCACGTTTATGTGCTTAGGAGATATATTTATGATCCTTCTCATGTGCTAGATTGGACCACATTGTAGGTGCGGGATCGGGGCGGTGATGGTGGAGCCCATACGCATTATATATCGCAGACCACCCTAGGTCTTCGGAAGAGAGATTGATCGAGGTTGGGTCCAATGGGATCGGTATGATGAGACAAACAGCTACTTGGGAGGATGCTACTTTGTTACGGGACGGTTTCACACCTTTTCCAGGTGACTTCCGGAGGAAGTCGAGTCTAAGGGAGGGGATGTAGTGCCCACTCCTCTTCGACCTCATTTTGTTTTGTTGTTTTTGAGACCGATTACTTCACTTATGGATTATTATGACTTCTTGTTTTAGCATGCTAGTAGATATCATAGACATTGGACTGTTATTGATTCGATCTTTATATGATGCATATGGTTTACTGGTGGACATTGGATGACGATATTGTATGCTTTTGATAGGGTTATTTATCTAATTATGACATGTGGTATATTTAATCATATTGAGTAGAATTTGATAATTGAACTAATGTGATGATCATTTGATATAAATGATATGTGGAATAGAAATATGCTTGGGAAGTGTTAGTGATATCATACTTGCATAGATGATAGTAAATCATGTGTCGTTTATTTTAGATTATATTGTATATTTGGCATGAATGTTTTAATGTGGCCAACAGGCCGAAGGAGGTATTTTCGCTTTTTGCGGTATATTATATTCACAACAATATTGGGAGTGGAGCCAACCACATCGGAATCCGAGAAGAATCCAGCTAAGGTCACCATGGCAACAAGTAATTGTGTGTGTGTTTGAATTATCTGGTAAAGGGAAAATTGTGACCTAGGGATCATGTGTTGTTTTGTTTTAATGTTTCCCTTTTGTTATGTTAGTATGTGTTGCTCTTAGTAAGTGAAATTTTTACTTATGTTATCATTCATATTCCTTGGATTGGAGTTTACCCTTTGTTAGCCATGGGTTGTAGTGGGTTAATTAAGTTAATTTTAAATTGTCCTGAACTAATTAAAAGATGTGACCTAAGAGAGTTCATTTATTAACCTTGATTTACTTTGGATTTTGTGTTGAGTGATGTGTGTATGAGTTTTGAGTGTAGCACACTCTACCCCACATGGGAAACTCGAATTTGGCCTTTGAGGCCAAATTTGGAAGCTTGTGGGACAAGTCAAACTTGTCCCACACCTCTTAAAACCCCATGCCAACCCTACCTATGGGTTGGAGGGCCAAATTTAGGGTCTTTTAGGTGTTTTGGGGGGATAAAAGGGTAAAAATATTAATTGCACTTTCTTTCAAATTTAATTTTGTCCTTTGGGGGGAGTAGGCTTAGTTGGAATGTGTAAGGTGCTTGCCTTTCTTTCAACCACCTATTAATGGTGCTTTGGAATTTGATGTTGACCAAATGATGTGGAGTGGAGGGAAAAGGAGGTGGCATCTCTACTTGAGCCACATCATCCTGTTAGCAAATTTAATACATTGTTTATTGGTTAGTTTGGGTACAAAGCGGCTTACACCTCCTAACCGTTTTCACTATGTATTTATTTCCCCCTCGTGCATCCAATATATTCATTCAAACATTATTTTATATTGCTCCTGTGCTAACATTGGTATCAGAGCAGGTCGAGGTCGTGCGTGGAGGAAGAGAAGAAGAGCAGACTCCCGCGTGAGTTCCCTGTCCCGTTTTTGGAGTAAGCTTTTCTTTGGCGTGCACAAAAGTTGAGCGTGAAGGAAGAAAGGAAGAGTTGTGCGTGCGTGAGGAGGCGAGGAGGCGTTTTGTCGTTTCATTCTGTGCCTATTGGAAACGCTTTGGGTGCGTGGTAGCTTGAGACAAAAGTTAGAGTGGTTTGATTTCGTCACGTGGAGGAAACGGGATGTGGATGACCTGTGCGCTGAAGGAGATCCTCAGCCTGCGTGGAGATCCAAACGACCTGATTTCATTCCCTCTCATTGGAGCCGCTGTTCTTTTGTTTATACGTGGCTGGAAATTGATGTGCAGACCTAGCCGTGGAAGGAGCCCAAGCCAGTGCCAAAGGTGACCTGCGTGGAATTTGGAGTCATCCTGGCATCCAAGTTGACTGTATGTGAGCAAGTGCCATTCCAAAACTCATGTATTCTGAAACACAAAAGGATTATCTAAACATGGAGCTCTGGCACGAGACGTAGGGATAAGGAGAAGTCGCACAAGGAAGGAACAGAACGGTTATGACAGTTATGATTTACCTTTCAACTCATTTCTATTGATGTAGAAAGAGGTCTACGTAACTTTGAAGAGTCGCAGCACAACCGTGGAGGAAGAAGTAGTCTCATTGAGCCAAAGAGGGAGAAGAGAGCATGTGGCAATGACCACTGACCAACTTATCAGCACTGTGTGGAGTTTGACATGAGTGGCATCGACCACCGAAAACCCAGGTGTGCGTTGGTAGACTCCTTCCCCAACATCTTCCCAAACTTACTGTCTCGCACTTGCAATACATTAGCAAGCGCATCGTATGAAAAGATCAAGAGACATGTGGAATTTGTTTGAATCAAATCTACAAAACGAGAGACTAAAGATTCATTCATCAAATTTGCTATCAAAGATGGACGCGAACAACCAGCCTATGATCCCATGCAACAGTCTGAGAGCATGAAAGTCATGCCCAGAAATGTTAGCAACATTGCAAGCAAGCATAGAGACATGCCGCATTTGAGAGAACCGAAGAGCATCGGTATCTACTCTTTTTAAATTACTTTTACAAAACTTGCAATCCGAGGACATAATGGACTGAGTCTTGTTCGACATATAGACGGAGAAGAGTTGTGTCGATCCAGATGACAAATGCGAGATTAAATGCCCTCAGGCACATCTGTGGCGCACCACACGAGCTTTTGAGCTCACTTCTTCATCTATTTCTTCTACAAACGAGAGCACATCTGTCATAGAGATTCAAGAAAATCCAGGCAAAGTCCTTGTTGCAAGAAGCAAATAGGACATGTCGTGACGTAACAAGATGATGAATCTGGGGTAGATTTGTAAAAACAATATATTAAGGGGGGGAATGTTAGCAAATTTAATACATTGTTTATTGGTTAGTTTGGGTACAGGCGGTTACACCTCCTAACCGTTTTCACTATGTATTTATTTCCCCCTCGTGCATCCAATATATTCATTCAGACATTATTTTATATTGCTCTGGAGCCTAATCCCTCCCTCTCTTTTCTCTATTTATTTGATCCTCTTATTTGTTTTGGGGGTTGGAAGTTTCATTTTTAGTCTTTTTGTAGTTTGGAGAGGAGAGGTTTTGAAGGAGTTGTGGAATTTTGGAGCTTGTTGATACTTGTGAGAATTTTGTTTGGAGCTTGGGTTCCTTGCTTGATCTTTGGAGGGATTGAGACTTCATACTTGGAACAAGCTCTACCATGGAAAGGTAGGAGCTTCACCTTTGTGGTATTATGTTTCCTTCTTTTTGTTATATGAATGTATATATATGTTGTGTTGAATATTGTTGTTTGAGATGCTTGTTAGGAATGGGTAGAATGCCTAAGTTGGGAGTGGGAGGAGACTATGGGGAGTTAAATTGAGGAGGCATAAGAGATCATGTTCTTGAGGAGGGAGTTTGGGTTGGGTGCCCACCTTGTAAGAGAAATGCTTGCATTTTCTTCTTGTTTTACTTGAGGAGCCATAAGAGTTGAGGGAGGCATAAGAGTGAATGGAGGGATAAGGGGTACTTGAGGGAGGCATAAGAGTTGTTAGGGGTATTGTGTTTTGCATTGGGAGGCTTTTAGGTGGCACCCATTCCCATTGGGAGGCATAAGTGGCCTCCCATATGTCTTACTCTTGTGGCTTTCTTGGTAAGCCTTGTGACTTGTTGTTGTGATTGTTTTCCTCTTGTTGTGATTGTTGATTCCCTTGTCTTGAAGGAATATGGAAGGCATGTGAAATGTTATGTTTAGTTATGTGGAAGTTTAGTTGCCATGAGTTGGATTCTCTCCCATTGTGATGTTGTGTTGGGGCTCGGGGGCCAATGGAGAGGATGGCTTCTCTTCTCCATTGGGTATTTTGGTTGGGAGGAGAGCGTTGCCTCTCCCCTTATTTTGTTGTGAATCAAGCAAACTATGGAGGAGCCACCTTGTTGATTTTGGAACAATGGAACCTTGTTGATGACAATGTGAAACCACCATGTATTTTACCCACCTTGAGTGTAGGAAAAATGTAATATTGCTTGTATTTTAACTTCCAATATTGTAAATTTGTTTCCACATGAAGTAGGAAATGTTGTAACAAGATTTTGAAGGAAAGTTGTATTGAAATGTTAGTAATTCTTACTCTAAAACTTATTGGAAATGTTGTTGAAATCCTTTGTGGAATGTTGGAAAGAAATTACAAAAGAAAGCATATTAAATTTTTGTTTTGTTACTTGAAAGTGATGTATTGGAAAGGTTGGAAAAATAGTGCATTATCTTTTCTTGTGTAGTTGATGGAAAGACTTAAGTTTTTAAATGGCTTTTATTATGCCAATGAAGCATTTTAAGCTCTAGCTCCTTTATGTTTTCATTCATTTATGAATTCATTGTAGAATTATTTGCAAATTAGTAAATGAAAGGAAACCAAACCTATTTGAAATTCCATACAAAAGCTCCTATTAAAATATGTAGAAAGAAATTTTATTGTAATAGTTCTAAGCTTAATTAGATCACTACCCAATATTCTCTTAATGTTTAATAAGGAAACTGATATTATAAATAGTATTCATATTTGAACAATATTAAAAGTAATGGGTATACTATTATTAAATCATATTAATACTAACGTCTTTATTAATATTTCCTTGTATATTACATAGTATATTAGTATAACGCAACCAAGGAAATAAAATAAATATAATCTACGTATGAACTGTCTTTTTTTTTTTTGGTTTCTATAAGGCAAAGCACACTTGTTTTTCCTTGAACATTCGATCTCAAATGCACTCCACCTCTATGAGATCCCTTTTCCACGGGCTGTATATTAAAGCAGTAGTGTCACATTTGAGAATCAATGTAATAATCTTCATCGGGTCCCCGGTAGTACTCTCACCGTGTCCCTTAATCGATTTTGATAAAAATATCTTGAAGGTGAATCCCGAATTTGAGGATGCATTCGATACTATATATCAAATATGTGAAAGAGGAATCATCATACGTTCTTTAAAGGGATGGTAGAAAGTTTAACAACTCAAGAAAATGAACATACATATGAGTGCATAATCCTCACTTATCACATCCGAATAACCACTCCCCTTATGCGGAAACATTCACAAAAACATTCGTAATATTCTGCACCTCCTAGCACGGCAGTTATGAATAAACTTCTACCTAGGATGATGTTTTACTGAACCAGGAGTATATTTACCATCATCCTTGACAATTACATTGCCTAGATATCCAGCATGTCTATTTTCATCTTCTGGTGCACCGTGCTCTTTGCCATGAGGGTTAAAATGTGGTCCTGCCATTTACAGACAAGCAACAAGAATGGTGTGCACATCAGGCCTCTAGCAAAGCACAGCCAATCCAAAAAGGCATGGAAAAAGGTGACCTGCCAAAACACGACATACACCATACCAATCGACAAACACCCATTTGTTGTGTCACCCAGTGCATGAACGTGGAAACCATGAAGGCCAGGTTGCAGACCACTAAGCTTCGCACTTACAGTCGTTGGCCCTGTATACAATTCTAGGCCAAGCTTCAGGAGATTACACAGATAACAACATAGTTGGACCATGATCTGCTTGTTTCACGCCCGGTACTGCCTGCCTACGGTGAAAGGTTGGGTGTGGACCCCGCCATAGACCCACCTCACAGGTGAAGGTAGCAGCGCCTGATACTCAAGCCGTAGCTCCATCTCTAACCACTCTTCCCTGTTCACGCGGCCAGGCCGATTCAAACCGATCCCACGCCATCCCTCTGGTCTTTGGCTTCATCTATAACCATCACATCGTATTTACACGGCCAGACAAAACCACACAAAGAAAGCCGATTTGTGAAAATCTCATGATTTGCAAAGATCTAGAGTGGAATAAATAAAGTTAAGTAACCAGCTTTGAGTGTTGCTTGCACGCCAAAAATCGGAGTTAATACATAGATTCGGCAGTGGTGGAGCCACCCACTCCTGTCGTGACTTTCCAACCTATTTCTTTTTAATGCTCTCCACGTAGTGGCATATAGCCACACACATTGTCATTCTTTGTGTTTCGTCATCGTGATCAAACCGCCTAATACATAGGCTATGTTATTCGCTACATTCGGACAGAATCATATGCATTTATTGGTGGCTATGTTGTATTGTAAAGTAAAATAAAGCTCACCGAGGTTATAGAAGAAAGGTCTAGATTCCAATAGAGAGATATTTGAGGCCCTTCTATTTCAGCGATGGAATACTCACATGTATTATTTTATAACATCATCAATATGATTCCATATTTTATATATAGATAAATCCCCGCTGAAGTGTAGCTCAGATTAATAATTTTTTTATATTTCTCTCTTTTTCAAAGTGAATTTCTTGGTGTTGAGGAAGGATTAAGGTCGTTCTTTAAGGAGAATACATTTATACTATTATACATATTAATTCACCAATATAAGATATGTTTCTTATTTAATCGAGACATTAGACTAATTAACTCTCGAAAGGTGACCCTTCTTATCTTTTGTGAAACATCGAAGGAGATAAATTTAATTATCTTTGGCCTCGAAGCATTACCGTGAATCGCTTGTTGTAGTTTCAAGCCTGTATGCGGACTCACCCTGCAAAAAAAAAAATTGTCGCATTTTCGGGTTGTTTGTTTGTGGCGCGGCGTCGTGCGTCATCGCGTGCGCCGCCGCCGTGAGCATCGTCTTTTTGTGGCGTTACACTCATCATGCAACCAAACAACCATATTTTATTAAAAGGGCCACTTCCATTGTGGCATCACCCCTATTGACATATGGATAATGATATATTGAGGTTTAAAGTCACTGTGGAACAAACAAACAAAGCAATGTGGAATTTTTTTCTTTGAAGAAGTATTTTAAAAATTATAAAAGCAATTCCAAGATGCACTAGAGAGATGTCTCCAACTCGATTAATAAGACATGTATGATCTTTATCTCTTTCCAACAATGTAATTAAGGAGTGCCCAAAAATATAGCTATGTAGTTTGATATTTTTAGGGACAAAAAATTAGTAGTTAGGTAATATTAATTGCACATGGACCCACATAAATATTTAGATTAGATTAGATGTTGCAAAAAGGTAAAAATTAAGATGAAATCAGTAAATTTTGATATCATATTTTTCTTCTAATTCATGTATGTATTATCCAATGCTAGTATGTATGGTGATTAATCATAACTAATTTGCAAGTGGATAAGTTGAATAGATGGGGGCGTTTCAAGTTCTTATAAGGTATGTGCAGGTATAAATTTCTTGTCAAGGGATGAGTGCACTGTAATGATTGGCCGAATAAAATCCTCTAGAATGTGGTGACAACACCGTGCAAAATTCATTGACATTGATTTACCTCACTTGGGAAAATTTGTTCAAATGATTGAATATGTAAAATTGGGTGTTTCATTAGTCCTTGTTGTATCCTCTACAAGGAGGATGGGGAATTACTTGGAGCACATTCTTTTGGAGAGCCTTATCTAACACGCAAGAATGGTTTCCTGGTAGAAGTGAAAAACATTTTGGGCAAAATGTGATCGAATCAATACACATTAAATAAAACCGATGTCATTTCATGTGTATGCGGTGCATGCACGCAGTGCATGCGGGGGGAGTGGTGGAGATGCGGGCATCAAAACCGGGAGGTGCGAGGGTCGATTCCGCCCATGAAGAAAATTTTTTTTTTTGGTCAAAATATTTTGATTGCGGGCAACCAAAGACTTTGTGCGTGTTGGTTGCACCCAGGTCATTCTTTTGCATTATAATTATGTTGTTTTCATTTGTTCATAACTATTTTCTAAGTTAAAGTTAATGTTATCACGAATCACAAAGACCCCTATGTTCATACAAGTGCATATACTTGAACTCGTGGTGTGATTGGATAACATGGGTACTATATCCAAGTTGTGGGACTTGCTACTTGAGATATACCTCCAGAGAAAGTTTGGTTCTTACTCCTAAAGTACACCACAATATACTCTAATGTAGGGTAAACTAACTATTCTAATCTAACTTTCTAAGGGACCAGGGAGAGAGAATGCATAAAATGAAATCCTACACTAAAGCGGTGATACACCAGAAAAGGAGGGTGTGAGAGTAGTCTTCCAATGCGTGAGATACAGAAGCAAAGTGCACACTAGAAGGGGTGATGACAGTTCTCCATAATCTAGCAAAATTCACAACAACATTTCAAACATACACAATGATAATGGATCCCTGCAAGAACATAAAAATAGACACAATATTCTTGTAATCAAGGTTAAAGGGGAAAGAAGAATGCAAGAAAACACAGCAGGGGAAGATGCATCCACAAACTTATATTTTATTGCTTCCTGATATGCACAGTTCAATCGGTTACAAGATAAGGGCCTAGATCACCATGCAAGGAGTCCACAACAAGGGCCTACAGCACATTGGCTTCACAAATAAATTTTGGTAGAGCTTTGCTACAAAAACTACTCCCTTTACAATGAGCCCAACACTCCAATTTATAAGAAAATGAGAAGAGAGAGAGAAGGGGAAAATGGAAATCCTGAAATCTATCCTTCAACCACTTGTAAGAGGCATTAAATGGAGTGAAATGATTGTGTGTTACTTGAAAAAGGCTCCCCATACTATCCCAGGTGCTGCAGCAGAGAAAGAATGATGACCATGCCTCTTAATTGCACTCCCAACTACCAAATAAAACACTATTATGAACCCAGCCACGTTTTATGAAAAATCCCCACCTATTTCTCATCAAATCTGGAATTTCTTGATTGCTATGTGTCGAATCGAGCCACGATTCCAATGGTACCAATTTTGTGTGATTTCATTAAGAAATGCAAAAGTTATGGCCTTCTGAGTACGGGCAACTATTTTGGGTTTGGCAGGCGTTTTCTGTCATTTGACAGGAATGAGCATTAACTGACTGGAGCCGAATATGTTTCTTTTATTTAAATATATCTACCCTTATTAGAAAGTCCAATTTTGTGAAAATCGAGCTCGGAGTCAAAAGTTATGGCCGTTTGAAGTTTCGGGAGTCAAACGTTGACTTTTCCTTTGAGTTGCGGATATTGCGGCAAAATCGGGTCCGCATGTCCCGGCTGTCCGAACACATTCTTCCGCATCGGCCGATTCGGGCTTCCTTTTCCCCTTTGCAACCTTTTCACCTTTACGCATCTCATGCGTACTTTTGTCCCAACTGTCCCTCGATGAAAATCTCCACACCACCCGCAATTGACTGACTTGTGGAAAATCGGCCGATTCGTGTCCCGCACGTACCGACATCCCAACTATCCTCATGGACCACCGGACAAAAATGTATGAATTAGCCAATTTCTTTGTATTTTGGCCACGAACTTGGTACGACGAACCTCGATTTACGACCCGCATGACCGGTACAATCTGCACCCATTAGACCCGCAATGCTTTAAAACAATCCTGTGACCTTATTTTTTGCATTTTTTCAATTTTTCTAACTCGTTGGGATTTTTTCTTGGATGGGAGAGTTAGAGAAATGTCTAAAGGGCCCCAAAAACATGATTTTGGGCCTTGAATCAATCTTCTTGCTCGGGATCAAGATTTTGATGTAGGTTATCGAAATTCCCTTGAGGGGTGAATTTTGGATAACAGATTAAATCTAGGTGTTTCCTCATATTTGTTAAAGAGACTCTTTGTGCTTGGCATATTATCCCAAAGAGCCTCAATATCATGTGGATTGCATCTCTTATCAATTTTCTCTAAAAAAATTCTTGAACCGAATAGATGGATTTTTATAAATGAAGAAAGATCTTGAGAATGATTTTAGGTGGATATTGAAGGGGATGTCTCTAAAAATATTTCTCTATCTGGACACAAAACTAAACAAGGTGGCCTAACTACTTGGGAAACACGTGGTTTAAAAAAAAAGGACTCAAACAGACACCCGGAGCTCAAGTTATGACCTTTTCAAGTTCCTGTTAATTCACGGTGCATCATTCTCCCCTGCTTGAAAAAAACGCAGCTCCTGCAAGTTGTCTTCTTCAAACTGCTTCCATTTATCTACATCCAACTTCTTAATCTCCCACTCTGTGACCCAAGTATTGTCCTCTTGTTCCAGTCCTTTCCAATGTACCAAATATTTGTTGTATTTCCCATGTCGTGTGTCCATTGTTTTCTTATCTAGAATCTGATCCACTTCTTCTTTCTTCTTCACCGGAACCTGCTACCTCCAATATACTACTTCATCAATAACATCCCCTTCTGCACCATCCCCATGAAAAGAATACAAATCTAAAACATTAAACACTGGAGAAATATCAAAATTCCCTGACAATTCTACCTCATAAGCATTATCGTTTATTTTTTTAACGATTTTGCATGGACCAATCTTCTTGTACTTTAACTTGTTATAGGTTCTTCTTGGAAACCTTTCCTTCCACAGATATACCATAACCAACTCACCAACTGTAAATACCTTTCTCCGTCTATGCACATCTATTATTTCCTTATACTTTTCATTACTATTTTGCAGCTTCTTCCGCACTTCTTCCTGCAATTGTTGTATATGTTCAGAAAATGCTTCTGCATCATCACTAACTCTGCCATCAACTGGTAATTGTACCAAATCTAACACCCCATTTGGATTACTCCCATACATAATTGAAAATGGAGACTTTCTGTGGATCTGTTTATGGAACTCATTATATGCAAACTCAAACAGGTAATGCTAAGTCCCATTGTTTCAACTTTTCCCCAACGATGCACCTTAATAGGTTTCCCAAACTCCGATTTACCTCCTCTGTTTGCCCATCAGTCTGAGGATGATAGGCACTGTTGAACTGTAATCGAGTTCCCAATTTCTTCCATAAAGTCCTCCAGAAGTGACTTAATAACCTTGTGTCCCTATCTTAAGTAATGGTTTTGGAACACCATGCAAACGAACAACTTCTCTAAAATAAAAATCTGCATACTGCCGCATCACTTATTTTCTTGCAGGTGCAATAAAATGAACCATCTTAGAAAATCTATCAACAACCACAAAAATTGAGTCATTACCTCGTTGTGTTTTTGGTAATCCCAAAACAAAATCCATACTCAAATCTATCCACGACCCTTTAGGAACAGGAAACGACATATACAACCCTGTATTCTATGCATGACCTTTCAAGACTTGACAAATTCGACACCTCTCCACATATCTTATCACATCTCTTTTCAGCTTCGGCCAATAGTATTTCTCTGCTACCAAGGCTATTGTCTTATTTTTACCAAAATTCCTAGCCAATCCTCCATTATGCAACTATTTACTATGTTATCTCTCATAGACCCAACTGGAATACATAGTTGGCATCCCTTGAATAGATAGCCATCCTGTAAAATGTACTCATCTAGGACATCTCCTACATTGTGTGAAAATGGACGATTTAACCTTTCAACAATATCCTTGAAATCAATATCAGAGGAATACAAACCCTTTATTGCTTCAAAACCCACCACCTCATTTTCCATAGTGGTAAACAAAGTCACACGCCTACTCAATGCATCTACAACTTGATTCTATTTTCTTGATTTATGTTTTAGAGAAAAAGTATAACCCTACAAAAATGATACCCACTTTGCATGCCTACTATTCAACTTCTTTTGTGTATTCACATACTTCAGGGCTATGTGGTCTGTAAATAACACAAACTCCTTCACTAAGTAATGCCTCCAATGCCTTAATGCTTGTACAATTACATAAAATCCCACATCATAAGTAGAGTAGTTCTTTCTTACCTCATTCAGTTTCTCACTAAAGAAAGCTACTGGCTTTCCACCTTGACTTAGAACAACACCAATAAACACATGCGAGGTGTCACAATCTACCTATAACTTATGAATAATCCTTTTTAAGTCGAAGGGAGGTGGTTTCATAATAATAACCATGTTACCTTCTAGAAAGAAAATTCCAACGTCACCAAACCCTTTTAGGAATTATTGATTATGAAGATTTCATGCTTGAGTGGAGGTGGTATAATATTTTTGGATAAGTGTGTCATCTT
Organism: Taxus wallichiana var. yunnanensis; assembly: GCA_018340775.1. Classification (NCBI taxonomy): domain Eukaryota; kingdom Viridiplantae; phylum Streptophyta; class Pinopsida; order Cupressales; family Taxaceae; genus Taxus; species Taxus wallichiana. The sequence goes on from CM031235.1 coordinate 879,296,202, forward strand.
TTTCTAATTCACACAATAGTCTAAGCACAATAACACTAATTTTAACAAAGTGTTTTGAAAATTTTAGATTTTTTAAGCATTAAATATTTTGAGTTCAAAGAGATTCCATGTGAATGCACCAATTATTTAGCTAAATTTATTTTATAATATTAAGTAGGAATAAGAAAAATTTCATAACATTTAAAAATTTCAAATTAGATCTTGGTGGAACATTTTATATGAAGTGACTTCCCTTATCAAACACGTCATTGGGAATGTTTGAAGCTATTACGGGTCTCCTCGTAAGAATTTGACACGCATTTTTTATGGAGTGGAAATTATAAATGACTTTAAACAAGCTATATATGATAGTGCAAAGAATTATTAATAAAAAACATTATATAATATATTCTAAAAACTATTAAAATAATAGTATAATATTATTTTAAAAAACAGTGCAATAATTATGAAATACTATAATATTAATAAGTAAATTATTAATATGATATAATGTGATAAAAATATTTATAATATAGTATAAATCAATATTAAAAACTAATACTTATTGTTTATTATAGTTTTCAAAAATAAAGTCCCATCATAGTTGTCAGGAAGTTAGATCTCATAGTCGGATCACATAATTGAATTATGGCTTTAGGTTTTCTTGGGATCGGTGCGAAGTTAATCATCAATTTTATTTTTCTCCCTAATGGGTCCACTGAATTCCTTCCCATTATCCTCCACAAACCTCAATCCAAATTTTCTCTTCTCACCTTTCTTCCCCAATATAAAGTAGGATTTGGGTTGCTAATAAATTTGTCATCATAATATTATAAGAGTAGGATGGAAGAAAAAGAGCGAGATTTTGAAAATCCTGGGCTGAATTTTAAGGACATGGAACTTCTACAGCAGGTGCGACCAGATATACCTCTTTAGCTGAGAAAGTCATTGGCGGACAAGACAATGAGGGAACTATTCATCTTTCCCCCTCATGGGTCAGCTCTGGCCCTACCCTCGTGGTTCCGGCTATGGTGGTTGATAGAGCTTGTAAATGGGTGGGATTAACTGTTGTTGGTAGATTTGCTAGAATAACACCTAATATAAATTTAACAGACTCTGGGCTAAAATAAAATGGCAACCGTTGGGTTGTCTCTTGTCTCTTCCCCTTCTAATGAAGCTTTAAGCCTTTATTGTTCAAGCTAACTGGTGGACCTTGGTTCTATGGTAAGACCATTTTTCATAGTTCTCGATGGAGACCTGGTATGGCTCAACTAGAAAAATGGTTGTAAAATCATCAGACATGATTGATACATAATAAATCATGTTGGGAGTATCCTCCTCTTTTGGAATGAGTTTGGTTTCTTCTATTTTTGTATGCGTATTGTATTAACTCGTGTTGTACAAAGTGTACATATTTTTACTACTTTTTATCATAGAAAGTTGGTTGATGTAAATTGAAATGTGATCATTTTATCAAGTCATTCAAATGAATTTCAGTGTGATCCTATTACCCATTCTGTTTATCAATACAACTAAGAAATCCAAGAAGCAATTGCAATGATATTGAACACCAGATGTAAACAAATTTACATCTTTGACTGGTAATATTAAGTGCTGGAAATAATTAAACATGTTATGAAAATGAAGTGCTGCAAATTGCAGAGGAAGTCCCTTGTTAAAGAGTAATAACAAGGCGTACTTACTATAGTTTGAGACATTATCAATGATGTTGGCCGCATAAGCCAAATCATTTATTTATTTAGTAAGTAATAGTATGGAGGTCGATGATTCAGAAGCCACAGGAACGAAGGCCTGCGATGGTGGTTTCCATGCAACCGCTTGCATGGGGATCACATCTCTTGATTTCAGAGCAAGAGCAGGGTAGAACTGGTATCTTATGCATCTTGCACTGGGCGCCTGCATCTGCTGGGCAGGGCTCCTTCCTTATGCATCCCTCTGCTTAAACCAAACAACATCACATTATTTATTATATTAGAAGAAATATATATTATATTATGAACAGCAAACAATTAGCTGATCAGTAGTACCTGGATAGTTTCCCTTTCCGCTAATCGCAGCAGCAGCAGGTTGGACACCCAATAACAATAATGCCACCAATGCCAAAACCAGTACAAATGCAATGTTTTCCTTTCGAGCCATTTTCAGATTCTCTCTTCTCTTCTCTTCTCTTCTCTTCTGTGATATAAATGGAATGTATTGTTATTATGATGGGAGGATGTGAAAGCCACTTCAATTTATATAGCTAATCTAATGTATTTCACCTGCACCGCCTTTGTTAGCCATGGTTATCTACAATGGAGATCCACGTAGTTTGTGTTTGACAAACTTGCATTTGGTACTGTGCTGCTTCCTTATCCGAGGAAAGATATGGTTGCAAAGACTAGGTAAGCGACCTTTGTTACCTTTCACGCATCTTCCTCTGAAAAAATGCCCGCCCTTCCGGCTTCAAATGTGCTTAAAATATTACTAGCAATCACATGTGTACGTGTGAGACATTAATTAGAGACAAAAATATATTTTTGTCTCTAATTAATGCACCCCTCCTACTTTTGTCTCAAAAACCCTTAATGTATTTTTTTAATTAAAAAAACTCTCTAATATAATTTGAGGCGCGCGGCTTGCAAAGCGGGCGAACTGGGCGAAAAATCCGAGGCGTGGAAAATGGCCAACAAGCTCGGGCGGGAGGGAAACAAGCATGCACTAGATGGTGCGGATTTCAGGCACAGAGGAGGAGGGCGAGCTGCAGGTATCCGCCGTTTTGCCCTGTTTTGTTTTGTTTTAGTGAGCATTTAAGAGATTTATGCACAGAAATGGCCGCGATGGTTTGGTTTTCGACCTTCCGGCCCTTACAGGATTCGAGGGTATATTTTGTGGCAGCTTCTAGGGAACATTTCTCAACTGCCATTTTTTAGATCTGTCTGATATTAGATCTTTGCTTAGCATTCGTATTTCAGATGGCAAGGGGTTTCTGATGTATTTTGTAAAATGTAAGATCTTCGGCCAGATTCCTAGAAATCTTGGATCACCTCTGCAAGAAAATGGGTACCTCTGCAAGAAACGGTCGAAAGTACCACAATCTTGTTGTCTTCTAATTCGAGCACCACCGATATACTTATTAATTAGATTTTGTTTTCTTGGCACAACTTTAATTTTTATAAGAATCATTATATTACCTTGTGCCGTCGATAGTGTGCTCAGCGGGCCGGTGTGTCGGTGGCTGTATCTTTTTCCCTCTATTTCAATACTGCCGCCGCCTGTGCTCCACTTTATCTGACATGGTATAGTCAAAACAAAATAGTCTTTATTTGCAATGGGTTCTGTAGCAGTTGGAACAGTACTGCTAGGAAAGCTGTTGTTATTATCTCCAAACAATCATACAAGATCTAATTGATAACACTAAACTAGAGTTCCTATATTCTACTAGCTCTGCCCCAACCAATGACAAAGTTAAACTCAATCTCTTTAATCCCCAACAAGCCTATCTGGCTGGATGGTCATCCTTGGGAAATAACTTACTGTACCTAATTATTTCATATCTGGATTCACCTCTTTGCAACAGGATGCATGATCTCAACACACTTAGTTGATCCAAATATTGCTTTTTATTTACCAAAATCTTAGCAAATGCCAAAAATCTGTTTAATATGTCAGGGCTTCCAGTTTAATATGCATTTTTATCATGCATATTAAACTGAAATCTGAGAGCTCGTGCATATTATTATTGTTGTTTACTGAGCTCTGAGAAAGCTGGAGGCTGCAGTCTGAAAACATGTTGTAGGCCTGATCCCCATTATTGTTGTATATGTCTTGCATTGCAGTCGAAGCATGAGCTTGGTCAGACTGATCCTGGGAGTGCTTAGATGAATCACTGGTTAAGTCTGAGAATCCATTGACGTGCATATGATCTCCCACAATGCTGGTATTCATTGCTGAGCTGTGATCTGAATCTCTGTTGAATGCAGGTGCAGGTGCCTTGCCATAAATTTGATCCAGTTCTGATGTATGAATGTGATGAGTTTCTGCATCATCTGAAAACTGAACACCTACAAATGCTCCTCCCAAGAAATCTTCCAGCTTTGGGCGTTTCTGATCATTGTTGTTCGCATTCATAATTGCTTCAGATTTCATGACTTCTGACTGATTGCTCAATCTCTTCTGATGCCATTCTGCAACAAAATTGTACATGAAAAAACAAATGTTAGGGCCCATTCTGCAAAAATAACTGTGTATGACAACCTTAATGTTAGGGTCCATAGTTTACTGGGTATCACAATGTTTCTGTCAAATCAGTCCAATAAGTTATGTATCACCATAATCATGTTGGGAGTCATGTACGGAGATACCTGACCTGCACTGGTAATATATGAAAAGCCTAATCAGAACCAGTACATCATTCTAGTAAGGAAGCCCTAATGCATGAATACAATATTTCTTTCATCATCTTAACAGCAACCCATATGAGAAATATAAGAATGACATTCTAAACCGTTTGGAGGAGATCATATCCTTGTGTCACAGTGCAGTTACACACATTATAACAGTGTAGCTGATTACAGACTAAAAAAATCACAAACGTTGTATTCTTTGCAGGAAATCAAATCGTTGCCACACCCATTGTAATAAACCCAACACACACTTGATTGCGATGTATCAACATCCTTGATTGCGATGTAAAATAGACCTTTAAACAAATTTTTGTCCTGCTTCAACAAATTGATGCCATTCTGGAACCGGCTGAATGCAGATTCTGTGTCCTTGTCTAAGTGAAAATCCTGTTAAATACCGGAAACAGGTAAGAAAGAAAGTGTACGATGGATGGGTTATTCATATTTTATTTTTCATAAAATGGATTCCCCCCTCATCTCAACTAAGTACATCTTATCAAAGCAACAGGATTTAAAACAAAAAACATTACAGAATTTTAAGGCCACAAATTGCATACCTTTTTGTTAAATAGTGTAAAATTGCTAACAACAGCGTTGAGAACAGAGAGGAGCATATCCTCCTGTTCGCTTCGTTCGAAGCTGCCCAGTCCATCAAAGTCTAAGAGTACATACAAGTACCTGCTTTGTCCCCCTGGCCATCTCCATTTTCACATGTTGTAATTGTCATCCAGACACCATCAGTGCACCTGCCCCCTGCAACATCCAGAAGAGACTCTGAAAGATGGTTCAACAAATATGACTTTCCGCTGCTCTGCTTTCCCATGGAGGATATAACCTTAATTTCACCCTTCCAGCTGTTGAGAACAGCATCATAGAAGCCAAAGCGTATAGAATTAGCAAGCGATACACTGTCCACGTAGCTAATATCATGGGGTATTTGAAGTCCATCCTAGAGAGCTACCATGGCATTGTTTTCTGCACGAGCTATTTGAACGGGCACGAGGCATACAAGTTTGCGAACCCACATTCCCATTTTCACAGGGGTTTGTTCCTCTGCTGGAACTGATATCAGGTAATTCTCTACATTGTCGGTTAGGAATTGAATCTTCATATTTGTAAAATCTTTATCTTTACCTGCCTTAAGTTGTCTAATAAGTGCTTCTAAATATTTGATGCATGCCTCTCCATAGCAGGGAGCCGATCTGCTGCTTTCTAATACCACTTTGAACGTAATGCACTTCTTATAATCTGGAAACAATGCAGGAGTTGTAGCAATTTGTCAAAAATGTGGTATATGTATCCTAAATAGGGGCAGGAACCAACAATTCCTGTTTCTTCTCTTTCCAGTTCACGAGCATTGTTATGACTGACTTGTTGCAACTGCACAACTTCCCTAGCTAAAGCAGTTTTCAACACATGGGAAGAAATAACACCAAGGGCATCTGCAGGACTGTATAGTAAAAGTTGATTTTGTGATCCGAAGCTCGTAAATTTCATGTCGAGCAGATCCAAATCAGATAAATTGCCCGCTTGTCCATTCAAATGAATGGTCTTCAAGTAGCTCATGTTATCACCCAAAACATAAATTTCTAACATGACCCCAGGACTTGAATGTCTTCTTCCGACAAGGTGCTCATCAACATCATTACCTGAACATTGGAATTTCCTGAACACAATGAAGAAATAGCCGTCAGCAGAGATGCATGCTTTAAAAGGAGGCCGCTGCATCGGAAGAGAAATATGCTTTGCCTTCATCATGGATTTCTACTACTCTTGCCCTGTTTCCGACATCAACCAAGAGCAGCTCCATTTTCCATGGAATTAAATGCATCCATGTAATGATCTTGTTCCCCTTATATGATTCAAGATTAACCTCAACACCAGTCCAATAGACCTTCCGAAATGATTCATCAAACTTGTATATTACTATCTTGCTCCTTTCTTTTCCATATAGAGCCATATAGCGTGTAGATTCATCTAGAGCCAGCAAATCGAACCCCCTCCTAAATGTATATATAGGACAACTCGTGTTATTCAAGTTGTAGCCGACCTTGGGACATCGGTATAGATACAGGCAAGAATCTTTGAAGTTGTGAATAAAAACCATCAACTCGCCGGACTTGAGGACTGCGACTTTTAATAACCTTTCCTGTTCAGGATTGATGGCTACTAATTCAAGTGGCTCCCCACATGTTGGGACAATTGGATGCGTCTCAGAGTTGCTGTTCAATTCATTTAGATCCTTCTTCATAGGAGTTAGCTCACACGCTTTCCACATAACGTCGAACTGATGTTCCTCTACAGTTGACACCTTCACCTTCAGCTCCGCTTCAGAATTTGACCACCAGTTCAGCGGATTTAGACGCGACAAACGTTTAGTCGTAATTTCTTCAATAAATCTGGTCACTAGACTTTCATCCGTTACCCCTGACAATTTCTTCTTCGAATCTTGTACAAATCTATCTTCGGGTTCTGTGTATTGCTTCTTCTTCTTGAGCACACTAGAAGACAACTCCTTTACGCTTTCCAAAAACTTGTGTTCTTGTTCCTTGTAGACTTGGCAACACACGATTTTGAGGGTATCATGAGATAAGAGCGCCTCTGGATCTATTGTTGATTGACTGGTAGGATGGACATTACTGAACTCTTGGAACAGACAATGAATCTCGGTCGGCAGGCTTCGTATGTTGCAAGTTGACAAATGCTCTTCCATAAATGTAAGAGCCAAATGCTCGTTATGAATCAACAAAAAGGCAGTGAAAGCAATATTTCTTTCAAGGTTCTTTAACTCGATGGGAATCATGTTTTCTACCCAACTACGTATTGATAAGAGAGCAGCAGTGTTATTAACAAATTGAACAACCCCCTCCACTTGTATTTTCGCATAGTCCCCCCTGTTAATGAGTTCAATTTTAAGTTTCTCACCTGAAAGGGGGAAGCCTGTAGTTCCGTTGGTAGGTCGTTGAAACCATGCTTTTCCATGGATCTTTGCTGAGAAGAAGCACTGACTGGAGCACTGTACATTTACTTCTTGTTCATAACGAATAAATGGCAATGTTTGCTTCCTTTGGAAAGGGCTTTCAACGGTAATCATATGCTCTGCATCGCTACAAGTAAACTTGAGGTCGGATTCAACCACCAGCAACCTCTGATCTGCATTGCAGAAGTCGTCCTTACCTGTTAAAATCATTGAAAGCTCTTCATGCAGTTGCTCAAACTTGTCGGCATCGATGTCCATTGCAGAGCATAAACGTCCGTCTTTATTTTCAGTGCTAGCAAAAACTTTCATTTCCTTTATGCTCAACAAGATTAGCGATGCTTGGACAATGTATGCGCTCATACTTCAGACTTACGAAAAAAACATTTTTTCCACTGTACAAAAATAACAAAATTTGTATATTTTCACTGTTCAGGCTCTTATCTTTTGAGTTTGGGAGGTCTACTTGATGTTCCTGAAACAGTTCTCTAACCCCCAATTTTCTTATAGGTGGGAATTCAACAGGGAAGCCTTCTCTGCATGCTCTGTCCTCAACCAAATCTTTCATCGTGTCACTCCATATTTTACTGCTGGAAGATGATTTGTCTCATCTTTTCCTTTTAATGTTTTTGTCTGCAAAGTTTGTACATAAATATGTGCTGCAGTATTGGGAGGGACAAGTTTGCATAGTTTTACATCTCTTCTCCAAGATTTACTCTGTACAGAGCTATAGTATGATTAAAATTTCAGTTTTTATTAGTTACATTATTCTTTGTGTGTGTGAATGTATCATATTCACTTTATGGACTGTTGGTTGATCATAGCTAACAACATAAATTTCACTTCTGTTTATAGCACATAAGATTATGCAATGTGGATTAGAGATTGCCTCAATTATGTGGAACATACTAGAGGCATGTCAATGTGATGTAACAACATCCAGGTTCACAAACAATTCTTTATCATCCAAAAACATTTAGATCCACTTGAATACAGACTTGTCAATGTGATGGAAGTTTGCACTAATAAACATTACAATCTTAGATTTCACGGCCATAAACAGCTACGACAGCTCAACATTTGTGTACATTTTGAGCATGTAAACCGCACTGAAACGAAGAGAAGTTGCTCTAGAAGAATCAAGTCACAGGCAATGTTTCATAGAGCAGTTACAGAGTCACTTTTTCAAGTGTATGAAATCATTGTCCACTTCCAAATAATGGGAATATATTCAGCTCACTAAAACAGATATTTCCACAAGAATGTTGCCTAAAAACACAATTAACATGGGGGCTTCTAGAAGGAGCATGTAACAAAGACACCAAAGAACATATACAACAATTAAAGATTCTTGCCTACAGCATTAAAAAGATTCTTGCCTACAACAGAAAAGATTCTTCCCTGCCATTTTCTCACATGCTTCCTGTTACTCGTGCAAGCTACTTCAAATACGACAGGATAGGGAATCTCTCCAATGAAAGCTACAGAACACATAATGCTGATGTAAACGAATATCCAATGAAAAGAACGCTTTCCTCCTTTTTCCTCAATTTCTTAGCACGTACCCATTACACACCCAGACATACCCGGGAAATATCCGTACCAGTACATAGGTTGTGATTAGATGGTTAACTGATTGTGTAAACCTGTCATTATCATTTGGGTGATTTTTTTCACTGACCGTGGACCTGGTTTGATGTTTAACTCGTGTAAACAGCTGTTTAGACAGCTTGTTATTTGCTAATAGAATGATCAGATTCACTGTTTTGTGCATTCCATCATCCTGTTCTAACAATCTCTACCCTTTAACTATTTTTTAAAAATTTCTATCTTTCACAGTTTGCTACCTAGACTTAAAATCTTAGCTTCTGTGTTGATTACCGAGTTGCTGTAAGTGACATTTGTGTACAGTATTTGGCTGCATCATGGCCTGGCCTATTCGGGAAAATATTTCCAGCCTTTCCTTATCTACCTCGAGTTTTATTGTTATGTATTCTTCAATGGCATTTAATCTTAATTCATTTTTCCCTGGGTCATGTGTATCAAAATTAGTTTTGAACCTCTTTATGTAGTATGGAGCAAAAAAATTTCACGAGTTTTTGAAAGGATATCTTATGCGGACTGAAATTCAATTACAACACAAGCTCAAAGCACAAAATTAATTGCAATGGATGTCAATTGTCTGCATCAGTTTGTATCAAAGCCCGGAAAATGTTAAAAACAGAAGTCCATATTGGGTGAGAAGGGGAGTGAGAAGCACATTCCAGAGGGACGGAAATGAGGATAAGAGTGTGCAAGATTTGGTAGGAAGAGAGGGTTATAGATTCAATGAAGCAGCCATAACTGAATCTGTAGGTAGGCTTACTGAAGCCATACAAGAACAACAGTATGAAGTTTGGTGGTGAATGCATTGAAGAGAGATTTGCATCAACCAAATCCTCAACCAAATCTTTCATCGTGTCACTCCATATTTTACTGTGCTGGAAGATGATTTGTCTCATCTTTTCCTTTTAATGTTTTTGTCTCAAAGTTTGTACATAAATATGTGTTGCAAAGATTGGGAGGGACAAGTTTGCATAGTTTTACATCTCTTCTCCAAGATTTACTCGTATGCTGAGCTATAGTATGATTAAAATTTCAGTTTTTATTAGTTACATTATTCTTTGTGTGTGTGAATGTATCATATTCACTTTATGGACTGTTGGTTGATCATAGCTAACAACATAAATTTCACTTCTGTTTATAGCACATAAGATTATGCAATGTGGATTAGAGATTGCCTCAATTATGTGGAACATACTAGAGGCATGTCAATGTGATGTAACAACATCCAGGTTCACAAACAATTCTTTATCATCCAAAAACATTTAGATCCACTTGAATACAGACTTGTAGAATGCCGCTCCACGTTTGAGCATGCCACTCAAACCTTAGTGCCTTGACTCTTTTTTATAGAAGCCACAGATGCCTACCCAATCTGCAAAGGCTTAACCTTGTTGCGCAAGCCTATACTTAGCTGTGCATCACTATTTGTGTCGTACGAAACCTTGGGACCTTGTCTCTTGTTGTGCAACACTTCTATCTTGCATGTTGAAGCCACGAAGCCTTGCATATGCTGCCCAAGCCTTTTTCAATGCCCTGATGTATTCTGGATGTTGCCTAACACTGCTGATGTATTCTGGATGTTGCCTAACTCTTTAGGCTTGATTAATGTTCCTCGTTGTTAGTATAGTTTTAATGTTATAATACATTACAGCTGAGCACACTGTAACTTATTCTCGGGTTTGGAAAATTCTAAGATCAGAAATAAAAGCTATATTCGAAAAGATTAAGTGGAGTAACACAATAATAAAGTAGAATAATCTCTTGTCATTATAATATATAATCACAAGATACGTGCTTTGATAAGAGGCTTTTCTGCCCTCCTTTCATTTGAGAAAGGAATTAAAATATTTCATGACTTGTACATTTGGGCAGAGAAGCCTCTTATCAAGGCACATATTTGGTCATTAGATATTATAATGACGGAGCTTGTAGAGTATAAATTGGATTGATACTGGATACTAGACAATGAAAAGCAATCTACTTTATTTGTAATGAAAACAAAGACCTATGATAAGTTCCAAGATTCAAGTTTGCTTCCAAGTTAACCTTGTAACTTATCATAGGTCTTATTGCAGCATGGTTTTGAATATGTGGACCTTCTCATGCTATTTTGTTTTCATTTTTAATAAATTAGATTGCTTTTCCTTGTCTAAGTTCTTCGTCTTTTCTTTTTTTCCAGGTTTCATTGTCTTCTCTTGCTCTAGTTGGTGTGGAGTGGCTTTACTGTGCGAAGGTAAGATAAGATGACATTCTAGTCCTAGATATATTGGTAAATAATTAGAACGTGCAGATACTTTTATTCATTTTTAAAAATATTTTTCTTTATTATTATGACGAGTGTTACTTTTTTTGTAGGACACTATTACCTAATTAGCCACTATTCTTGGAAAAAATGGAAAGACAGGTACTTTCATTTTCTGCCACTTGTATTATTTCTTTAATGAATTTAATCTCAATAAAGATTAATATTATCATAGTCATGAGTTTTTTTAATAATACTCAGATCTTAAATAACACTCATAATGGACCCTATTTTAGCTTACAAAAAATGGATTATGAAACGTGGCTTATTTAACAAGCCACGTTAAACAAGCCACGTTAAATAAGCCACGTTTCAGACCCACAGTGAGCGTTTTAGGCATCTCATAGTTCAAACTAATGATGTTTTAGTTTACGAAAACATCATAACAGAATTACCCATTTCCAAACTATAAAAATAAAAGTCTCAAGTTGAGAGGTAGATGCTCATTATTTAAAGTATATGATTTATGCAGGAAAATAGTATATCTTCATCTGAATGTTCAGATGAACATATACCAAGACCTACTCCAGGGACAAATGAATATTTTAATGAAATGATATATTGTACTTGTGAAAAGTGCAAAAATAGAAAATTAAAGAAGCGTCGACTCGTTGGTATCCATAGGTTGAAGTATGGAGTTTATATAGAAGAGGTATACTATAATGAAATTTCAAAAATGCTTGTTATTAAAAAATATAAACTTTTCATATCGCATTGACTATTTTAAATGATATTGTAATGTTTAGCCAATCCAAGTTCATAACAATGTTGAGGAAAGGGCATATGACAATGATGATAGTGGCACTCACAATGAAGAAGAAGACACATATATGGGTGATACCACTTCTCAATTAAATGAGGATGGGGTGAACGAATTTTTACAAGACTTCTACACATATGCTGAAGAAGTTGATGATTCGCCCCTAACTCAACTTGCTAGGACGCCTCTTTACCCAAATGCAAATTTGTCTGTATTGGCAACACTTATGTTATTTTTGAACTTGAAAGTTATGCATGGAATGACGAATACATGCTTCACTGATATCTTGAGGTATATTTTAAACTCCTCTAAACTATATCTCTCCATGTCATTCAAGTTTTGAATATTGTGTATAGTGAATAATATAAAGATCTTTTGTTGTTTTATGCAGACTTTTGGCAGATAAGATACTTCCAAAGGAAAATAAGATGCCTCGTTCACAAAAGGAAGTATCTTCAGCAATGAAAGACATTGGGATGGAGTACAAAACATATGATGCATGTCCAAATGACCATATCTTATACTATGGTGAAAATGAAAATTTACAGCAATGCCCAATATGTTTCACCAATAGATATCGTGAAGATCAAGTGTCCAAGAAAGTTCCTTATAAGGTTCTACGCCACATTCCAATAACACCGAGGTTTGAGAGGATGTTCAAATGTAAAGATTTGGCAAAATTTATGGACTATCATGCACTAAGAAGGAGCCAAGATGGTGTCATGCGTATGGTGGCTGATAGCAAAGATTGGAAGGAGCTTGAAGAAAAATGGCCTGATTTAAGAAATGAGCCAAGGAATGCAAGACTTTCATTGGCAATGGATGGTGTCAATCCTTTCGGAGATCTTAGAACAACATACTCTGTTTGGCCGGTTTTCCTTGTTAACAATAATCTTCCCCCTTGGATGGCAATGAAAAAAGAGCATGCAATGCTAACTCTAATAATACCAGGTATATGAACTTCTTAGTGTTATGTTCTCTTGAAAATGATGTACATTTACATGAATATATTTAAATTTTAATTCACATTTTCTTCATAGGAAAACACCAGGTGAAAGATATGGACACATACATGGAGCCTCTCATTGATGAGTTATGCGAATTATGGAAGGGTGTCAACATGTATGATGTATCAAGACCTAGCAATGATAGGATCTTCCTTTTTCGTGCAATACTTATGTGGACAATTCACGACGCTCCGGGGCTCTCTGTGTGTTGTGGTAATCTATTTATCATATTCATTTGTAATCATTCTATTTATGTTGCTGCCCATTAATTAAATATGGTTTCCATACTGATTTTTCAGGCCTACAAACTAAAGGGAAACATGGTTGTCCATCATGTGGGCCAAACACTGTATCTAGGCAATCAAAGGATCTTAAAAAAACCGTGTACGATGAATACAGACACTTCTTACCTCAAAACCATCGTTATCGCATGCATGAGAAAAATAAGTTCAATGGAAAGGAAGAGGAAAGGAGGCGGCCAAAAAGGATGAACCCTTTGAGGTGGAAATCAGCATATGACAAAAAGGAAGGGAGAGCTTATCCATTGGGAATGAAAAGACTATCTAAGTTTTATAAGTTAGATTATTACGAGCATCTCCCAATAGCTCATCTATTTGATACAATGCATATTGGAAAAAATGTGGCAGAGTGCTTATGGAAACATCTAAAGGGAACCAACAATGAAGACCAAATAAAATTAAGGAAGGACCTCAAAACCGTCAATATGATGCCAAACATGTGGTTACATGAAAATAACACATATGATCCTGCGCCATGGGTTCTTACAGCAGAGGAGAAACAATATATGTTTGATACTATGCGTGCCATAAGATTTCCAACTGGTTTTGGTGTGACATTAAAAACCGTATTCACAAGAGATGGTTCAGAGTTTTCTGGAATGAAAACACATGATTGGCATAATTGGATAAAGGTAATTCATGATATCTTATATTTCTTGATAGTATAATTGAAATTTTCAATATATTAGTAATGTAGAAGATAATATATATTTTAAACGCTATTTTTCAATGTTGGTGTAGTATGTGCTTCCTACAGCAATACAAAGCACTTTCAACCATGACATCGCACAAACAATTTACAAATTGTCCAAATATTTGAGGTATTATAAACCATCAATTGTTATTCAATAATTAATTTTTTTCCTTCTATAAATATCATTTTCAATGTCTTTATAATTGTTTTAACATATATTTTGCAAATATTATAACTGGTGATATGTTAATGCTTGTTAGTAAAATTTATAGGTGGGTATCATCTAAAGAGATACATCCAGATGAGCTGAACTATTGGAAGAGGAATGTTGCTCTTTTGATGTGTGACATTCAAATGTGTTTCCCTCCAAGTTTCTTCAATTCTCAAGAGCACTACCTTATACACCTGGTAGAAGAGATTGAACAATGTGGGCCCATCCATCTCAGGACAATGTGGCTTGTAGAGAGATATATGAAGGTCCTAAAACATTTTGTGAGGCAAAGAGCTCGACTCACAAGGTTCTATGGTTGAAGGGTACATGGTTTTTCAAACCATGGTTCATTTATCTGAGTACTTGCCTCAATTGCATCTGGAGGCTCCAAGATTATGGGGTGATCAACAACCTCAATCCATTGGAGATAGAAAACTAGAGGGTCAAGGAACTTCAAAGAGGATAAAAGGTAATCTTAAATGTTAGTAGTAGTTTTTAAATCCTAAGTATTGTATGATGCATCCTTTAAAGAATGGTTAGATCAATGATTAGTTAAATACTTTTTGTTGTAGATGCTAAGGAGTGGGAGTCATTGCATTTGTATGTTGCATACAACTCTAAATTTATGTTACAATGGATGGAGAAGTATGCTGAACAAAAGAAAATAGAAGATGAAAAGGCATGGGCTGATATATATAATAGACATGGTCAAAACTCTAATAGAGGACTTCCTGCATGCCATAAAAGAAAATGGCCAGATAGATGCTCATGGCATTGGTTAAAGACAAATGTTGAACACGAGGCAACCAAGGGAATGAAAGCAGTGACAAAAAAACAAGTAGATTTCGTTAAAGGATCTATAAATGGGGAGGTAATATACAAATAAAGTATTATGATGAAAATTGTTTAATCTAAAGATTTTTTTATCGTTGAAACTAGTTAGTTAACTTTGTGTCCTTGAATCTAATTGGATAATATGTACATATGCATTTAGGTAACATATTACAAAGCAATGTGGATTAGCGGTCATCATTTTCGAATCAGGAAGATCGATGAGAAGCGGAAAACTTATGATAGTGGAATTTCAGCACCATTTGAAGTGGAGTGTCGTTCACATGCATATGACACAAACACAATCACGAGTACACTTCGGTATTATGGAGTGTTGGAGGATATAATAGAGCTTGATTTCACATCTTTTAAAAAAGTTATTTTTCGTGTTGAATGGTATAGGCTCATTGAAGTGGGCCTTGACAAAACTATTTTGTTGCATGAGAATGGATTCAATATGATAAATACATCGAGGTTTGAATCTACTTCTGAACCTTATGTGTTTCCAAACCAATGTAGTCAAATATTTCTTGTTCCAAATTTAGAACACCCTGGCTGGTCCTTTGTGATAGATTATGATCCAAGAGGGCGAAGAGTCACCTTTTCCGAAGATGTAGAAGGCCATGATGTAATTGAAGAGGTAGAAGATCCACTTGAAGACATAGATGACCAAGTGGAGGATGATGATAACATGACTATTGATGATGAATATGAACAAGATGAAGTTCCAGTAGGACAAGAACAACATTTTGGTGATCAAATACATGAACATGATGAGTTTATTGATCATCATTTACCTATGGCTGAAGGGGATGAAGATCATGAGAACCATGGTATTAATTTATTTGTGGATCTGGGGCCCATTAATTATGGTGTATTCATGCCTCCAGATGAGGAAATTGTAATGTCAGATGAAGATGATTTTATTTAATCATAATGTAAACCTTAAATTCATTGTAAGGACATAACACAATTTGATATATTTTATGAGTGGATTGCTAATGTTTTTTTCTCTATGTCAATGCATACATTGCACATGTTTCCTTGTTTCATTAAATGTTTCCTTATTGAAGATTATATGAAGATGCACACCTTTTGGTCCTTTTGAATATATATATTTTTGGATACATGAAATGGCCAACAAAATGTCAAAGCAGTTCTGTTTTGCTGCTCTCAACATGCAATGGCCAACAAAATGTCAAAGCATACCTTACCAATTTAGTATTGCATATGTTATTATTCATTTGTTAGTGAAGTTGTTCAATGTTACATACAACTTTGAAGTTTTTTTTTACTATTAATAATTTTGTTTTATGATATTTTGAAGGATCGTGGCAGGCCCTCTACATATGCACTAGAAAATCCTAACATGAGAGTGCCGCCGACAAGTAAATCCCGTACCATACTTTCTACATCCAACATTGAAACATTTAGTATTCCAATTCCGTCAAGCATGCCAACACATAATATAGCACCAGAGTTAAGGAGTAACCCTTCATGTGTGGGTTCTCTCCGAATTCACCCTCCAACACCACAACATGCTTCCTTGACAAGTATCATAGAATCACAAGCCAAAATTTTAACGCTCCTACCAGATACTCCTGAATTTTATGAAGTTAGACAGGAAGTAATTAAGCAAATTCATGCATTGGAGTCTACATTGCTGGAAAGTACAGGTCTTGCTGCACCTGAACAGGTATGCTTATGATAATTAATTATGTATAAAATATTCCTAACAGTCCTAATTATCATTCATGTGCTATAAAACAGTCATAACAGCAATTTTTCATATTGCATGGTTTACAATAGTCCTAACAAACATTCATGCTCTATACATACAGGAAGAAAATGGCATGCCCCCTGATGTACCTAATGGGAAGCTACTGTGACCCCTACGACTGCAACAATCTCCACAGTGAACACAAAAGGAAAGAAAGAGGTTACAATCTTGTTAACCTCGGATGGAAATGTCTTAAAAGATGAAATGGGGTCGAAATTTTTCCAATTTCTATTTCATCGCGCAGAATGCCTATTTGGAAATACCATACAAGTGGATTGGAGAAAGCAAGCCAATTCTAAGAAAGATGAACTCTTTGAAGATGTCATAAAAGAGTTTGGAAATCCCGGTTTTAACAAGGATTTCATAATGGATTATGCACGGAAATTCATTCATTCTAAAAGAGACAAAATAAGGTCAAAGCTAACAAATGACTTGAGATATCCCCGACCAGCTTGGATCACTAACCAAACAACATGGGATGAGCTTATCAAAGATGCCAAATTCAAGAGAAAGTCCTTCAAAAATCCAAACTACATGCCATCTGCACGAGAAGGAGGTAAAAGACGCCTTCGAGATACAACAAAGGCTACCCAAGCTAGGTTGTCAAGTATTGGGTCCCATAAATTGGGGTCGGGTGGGTATAATAGTATTCGTGGGAGCTTGGTAAGTGAATAATTTCATTTAATTTTTTTATATTTTTTCGGTGACTTGAATGTATTGGATGACAAATGATACTTGATAAATTAAAATGTCTTTGTACACTTAGGTTCACCACTTTCGAAGGAAGCTTGGATGAAGATCTAAATATGCACTAATGCATGGTTCCCAAGGGCTCCGGCAACATATGATAGATCGAGGGGAGAAATTGGTCATTGAGCATGAATCTGAGGTAAGTTTATTATAGTATTTGATGACATAATAAAACATTTAAGTATCAATGTTGTGATAATTTAATTAACTAAAGTATGTTGTTTAATAGGATGTGCAACAATCAAACTCCTTAAAGGGTGCAATTGACAGTGAACATGAAGATGCCACGAGAAGCATGTGATGATTTTGTTGTTGGACAAAATGAATCGATTGACCTTCTTGGAACTCATCTGGAAAACAACCCAGAAATCCAACAGACAAGAGTTCAGGATGATTATCATGTTGCACCATCTATTATAGTTCCTCATCAAAAGAGGACAAAAAAGAATAGACATTTTTCCTATCCGGCTAAATAGATTTAAATTGACTGTTATTTTATGAATTATTGGCTATTTCATTACCAGTGAACTTATTGGTTGTTTTATGATTTGAATTTTAAGTATACTAGTGAACTTGTAAAAATTTGAATTATACCTTACCAATCAAATCAGTAACTTCTGCGAGGATACATTGTATGTGTCTTCAACATAACTAGTAACTTGTCTATATTGAAGACCTGCATGCACGTGAGTACAAACTGCACTTCTTGGAGATTGCACTTCAAGGCTTGCTAGTATATCTGTTTCTTGAGCTTTTCTTTCTGTCTGAGTTCATTCCTATTCCTTTGATAGCCATGTACAGTAAATGTGGATAAGAAATTTTAATTTCACAGATGTGTGATGAAAATCCATCCCATATTTTAATTTCACAGATGTGTGATGCAAACTCATGCAGGCTTCTTCTAATCAGATTTGTATTATTAAATTTGTAGGCTTCTTCTAATCAGATTTGTATTATTAGCTATGTATTATTATTATTTCCCTGACTTTGGAATCAGTTTCTTACTTGAATTGGCTATGGGAGGGGAAGGAGGAACCCCAACAAAGTCTGGAAAACAATCTTCTACACCACAGGTAGGAGGGGAAGGAGGAACACATGCAAAGATGGAAAAGCCATCTTCTACACCACAGGTAAGGATTGCTATTTTATTTGGCTAAGATCCATGTCCACCTTATTTGCATTCAAAGAATAAAAAGATAAATTTAGTATAATTTTTCTATATTTTCAGTGTTTATTCTGAATCTTTAGGAAGTATGTTGTTGAAGCATTCAACTAATATTATGGAGTGGTAAATGTACTGGTCTTAGCCATTATTGTCACCTTATGCGATAGCCCCTCCATGTGCTGTTGTGTATTTTCCTGGAGGAATTTATGGACATCCCTCTGTGCCTCCTGTAAGTTCTATTGCCTTGGATCATGTAATGCATGTCTTTTCTTTCATTGTGTTTTTCTTTCCTAGTAGGTTGATAGTGAAGGAAAGGACCACTCCCTGTGTTACCTATTGTTGAACGAGAATTTTTGGAAAATGCATGTAATCATCATTTTCTTGAGCTGGGAGCATTCCATAGGTATTTGGTGAACGTATAGTTTCTTCCTGTCCAGCTCCCTTCTATATAGTTTTGCTTTATCTTTTATGCTCGACAATTTTGTCGATGGTGTTTTAGGTAGCTATGTTAGCATCTTTGGGGCTGGTTTCAGGACTCCCTGTGGACATGGATTATCTATTACAAGCGCTGCAAGGGATTCTGCTTTCTTCTCTTCAGCTGCTTTTATTTCAACCAGAGCTTCAAACGGGATTCAGTCTCAATTTGGTTTAGGTGAGAGGTGTCCAGTTATGGGGTTGTCATTTTGCTTGGTACACACCACCTTTTTCTCTGTGAGTATGCTCAATTACTGTTTCCTGTTTGGATAAATTAGAGAAACATCAAGGCTGGGGCCTGCTCTGATCTCGAGTCATCAATTTTGAGGGTTTTTGTGGATTTAAGTGTTGGTGGGTTTCTTATTTGTACACTCCCGCCCATTCCAAGGCTACTCACCAACCTGCTGTCTGCTCTAAGTTCTTCTCTCTACTTCATCATGATATTTAGGACTCCTCTGATTTCGAATGAATACCGGTCTCGTAATTTACTTCGTCTTTATTTGGGTTTTGGAAGAAGCAGCTTTAATATTCTGGGTAATTACATATATATTGTATTTGTTGTAATTTGGTGGTTATTTTGTTTCCTTTGGGACGCTGTAAGAGAATGTTAAGGATTTGGCCATTCCTACTTGATGCAACAACATTTAATGCCATCATGAAATACCTCTACTTTTTTCCCAGCTATCGTAAACGATTGTATTTAGTAGAAGTTACCAATAAATCACGACTCAGAATTTTTGGAACGATTGTATTTGATACTTTGTAAGTGTTTCATTAGTGTTGTCTACAAACAAAGTGGCATATCCCACATAACTTCAGGAGTCCATTCCACTATAATGCTCTCTATATTATTGTAGTTATTTTTGGCTTGCAGAGTTTTTCAATGATGGAAATTCAGCAGAGTTAGGAATAAATTAGTTTTATTGATGATTGACATTTTTTTCACCACCTACACCTCTCTTTCAGCAGCTTATCTTTGACATTGTGTTCTATCAGGGTAAGGACCTTGTGATTGCACACGTTGGTGATTCTCGGGCTATTATGGGAACAATTTCTCCCAATGGCAGTTTGTCAGCCATTCAGTTGACAATTGATATGAAGGCAAACTTGCCTGGTAGGCCTTCTATCTCTTTCAAACAAATTAATCAGACTTATTTATGTCTAATATATGTTTTATGGCATTCTGTTGCCTTAAATTTTCATCTACCTAACTATAAGAATGTCTAATATTTGTTTTTAGAATTAATATGTATCATTCTATTATCAAAATCATCTTGAGGATGTAGGTATAACAGTTGGGACAGTGATACTTGTTTTTGTTGCAGTGTCGTTGTTTATATAAACATAATATGTTCAGGGTATTGAAACAAGAATAGCAAACCCATAAGATAGAAAATTTGTTGCAAATGGGTAATGACTGAATAGAAATCATATGTTACTGATTGAATACGGAGCCTATGTTAATGTATAGCACATAATTGCACACCATAGTACATAAAATATACAATACATTTTTGCATTGCACCCATCTTAGTGTCCATCTTGTTAAATCCATATGCTACTCTAAGACAACATGGAAACTTGTATGTCGTATCTCTTGGTTGACATAACTATTGGAATCACTTGGGAATGGTAGTGTCAATTTGAAGCCTTTATAGCATGTCAAACATTGTGATATAGAATTGCTAACTACTCTACAATTTCTACTTTTCGGATATCATTCTAATTCCAGTCTTCTTTCTATTTCTGAGGATAATCCCTAACTTAGCTGCTTCAACACCAAAAATGAAAGTAACATTGTTTTCTTCCTTAACTAGAGGTCTGTGAATTGATTTAATGTTTTGTAAACACCAATTATGTATACATGGACATCTGAGACAGTTTCTTTTATGCTCCAAAATTCAGAGGATGTTGAAAGCATAAAGCAGTGTAAGGGTCGATTTGAAGCCTTTTTAGCATGTCAAACATTGTGATATAGAATTTCTAACCACTGTACAAGTTCCATTTCAAATCTTGCCGCAGGTATGGTTTCTCCTTTTGTAATCATGATCTCCTTCATGACCCACCACATTACGACATTCCTCCACTTCAGCTAGGCCTATTTCAAGAGAACAATATGTGCAGTTCTTTATACATGCATGATTTCCCATGCAGGAGTGATCAGAGGAATGGCCTTTCTGTAGAATGCATCGCCAGAAACAGACAAAGCACTTGCAACCACAGACAGAGAGACCCTGTTTGAGCTCTGCTAGGGTTGCAACTGCCTCTAATTGCAACTTCTGTACATCAGTAAATTCTGTTGTGTTACTGCAGAGCCACTTTTGAACACGATCACACCGTCTCTCTATCAAAGCCCCTAAGAAACTCTGAAACACAGAGTGCCATTGGTCACCATTTACACCTTTTCTTTTGAAAATTGTGCCTAGCCTTGATCTTAGATCGGACAAGACTTTATCATTTGAAATGGATTCTTCTGTAGGTGCAAGCTCCAGCCCACTATCCTGCACTTCAATCAAGAGATCTCCAAGCTCTATTGGAACATCATGTATTTCTTCTTGAGTGTCAAAATTCACAAGCACCCTGCTGGCTCCTGACATAGAGAGCTGTCCTTCCCTCACAGCAGACTCCAAATTTTTATGAAGGATATTCACTTTCATGGCAACACGCTTCAAATCAACAGGGGTCCAGTCCTTGGTTGCTATCTGGGCAGTAACAAGCTTCAAATCTCTCAAGAAGGAACGTCCATTCTGATAGGTATGGTCTAAATCTTCTTCCACAGTTAAAGCCATTTCAGACAGACTTTCTTGATAATATTCTTTTCGGGTGAAAGAAGGCATTGCAGCAAGTTCAACCATTCCTCCATACATCTTTGTTAGAAAGTTTTCATGGGATCTTTTACGAATTTGTAACAGCTTTACAGGAAACTCATCTTATACTTATAGCCTTCCCTGATTCACGTTTTCTACAGTGCTTTTTCCGGAGCCACTCCTACCAACCATGGCTACAGTTTTCCCCGCCGGAATGTTGAGTGAAAACCCACTGAGAATGGACATTTCGGGTCTGGATGGGTACGAAAAACTCACGTTTCGTAGCTCCACTTGACCAGTGACTGTGGACGGTGTAGCTCCAGTAGAATAATTTCTGTCAATTTTAGGCCTGTGCTCTATGGTTTGGAAGATATTCACTGTAGCAGATTTTGCCTTGGCAAATGCCGTCAGACTGGGAGCCGATTGCCCCAGTGCCCTGCAATTCACACACAGAAAATTACTACCCTTTCAAACACGGCCTAAAAATTTAGAGATAAAAGGTAACCATGCCACATACAATCCACCAATGACGACAGAAAATGTTGTAGCTATTGCCGATCCTCCCTTAGTATCATGATGCCTCACGAGCAATCCTCCATACCATAGCAGCAACGCATAACAGCAAAATATGATGCAATAAGTCGATCCCATTCCGATTCCCTTCACCACTCCGCTTCTGTAACCGATCTTCTGAGCGACCTTCAACGCCGCAGAATAAGCTTGCATAGTTTTCTCCTCGCCAACGAACGAGAAAACCGTGCGAATTTGAGCCAATGCCTGCGAAATGCCATTCCAATTGTCTCAGAAACGAAATAAAAATCTAAACCCAGTTCAATTCATGAATCCAGGCATTAAAATAGAAGACTTATATATACCTGCTCTGCAATGTTGCCGGCCTCTGCATAAGCGTCCTGGCTCTTGGATGAAAGCTTTGTAAATATTATGGTGTGAACGGCTCCAACCACAGCAATAAGTGGCACCACCGCAACCGTCAGCAAAGCAAGCTGCCACACTGTAGTGAATCCCACCACAAATCCAGCTACAAACGTTGCCATATAATGGATGAAATTTCCCATCTGCAGATATTATTGCAGAATTTCAGTAAAATACCCACTGTTATTAGATTGATACACGTTTTCTGTCTCCTTGTCAAGATGAAAGTCCTGAGATGTAACATATCAGATTTCCAGTTAATCTCAAGTATCTACACTAGTTTAAAAGGTAACAAAGCCAAGTAAAACATGCAAATCAAAGCAGAAAATGAAGAGAAGATACATAATGACTTCCGGCCTACCTTTTTATTGAAGTTCGTTAGATTACTGATAGCTGCATTAAGGACAGAGAGAAGCATGTCCTCTTGCTCTGTCCTCTCAAAGCTCCCCAGTCCTTCAAAGTCCATAAGTACATAAAGGCATTTTGCATCCAATCGAATTGTCATCCATACCCCATCTGTACATATGCCCCCAGCTACATCGAGAAGAGATCCAGATAGATGATTTAATAGGTATGACTTACCATTACTTTGTAAATATGACTTCACATTAAGCTTAACAATGTTCTTGTACTGTTAAACAGATAATATACTTTGTGTCTTATTCCTGTGATTTCCTATATGCATTACTATTGTATCATTAATTAGGTTCATGAAGAATATCTTGAAGCTGGTGCCGAAGTCTTAATAACAACATCGTACCAGGGCTATGCTTATGATATGCATTATTCATACATTCTTATATGTTTGTTCACTTTTTTTGCCTTCATCTTGGCACCTCTTCATTCATGTGATATTTATGGGGATTTGATTGTTTACAGGTAACAATTCATGGGATTTGATTGCTGTCGATGGAGAGACAATTGCTCAAAAAGGAAGTTGCTCAAAATCGAAGTTAAGAAAAATAACTTCAAAGTAGCACTAGGGAATCATATGGATCACTTGAAGTTTGGTGGAGAGAAGGTGCTAATATTGTATATCAAGGGTTAACGGAATTCAGACACCCTTTTGTATTTTTCATTGTATTTCAAGGGTTAACGGAATTCAGACACCCTTTTGTATCTTATCTTATTTGATATTAATAAAATATTTGTGGACCCATTATTGGGCACAATATTTAAATCAAATTGTTGTTAATTTATAATATTAATTACTAGACCACTTCGATATCATAGATGATATGTAACTTCGTTGATATTTGGTTATTATGTAGTTTTAAAATTCATATTTTTCATTCTTTAAATTCATATCGTCTCTAGAGAGACAATAAAAATTGAAATTAGTATTGTCTCCAGAGAGACAAAATGTTAGTATTCGGTATTGTCTCTAAGGAGACAATAATGATATTGTCTCTAGAGAGACGAAAATGATATTGTCTCTCAAGAGACAAAATATGTATCAATCATTATTGTCTCTTGAGAGACAATAATTAGAGACAATATTAGAGACACCCGCTTTGAGACAATAATAGAGACGATATGCAACTTTTTTATTGTCTCTATTTGAGACAATTTAGTCAAATTTTGTCTCTATTAATGTCTCAAAATTATTTACACAATCATATCCAAAACTTATTTACTAATGATTACATAGTTGTGTCAATATGAAGATAAAATTGGTGTATGGTGAATCTGTGAACACATAAGTGTGAAACATTATCATGATTCAATATTTGTATATACTTTTACACATTTCCAACTCATTGATAAGATTCTCGAAGGCATTACATTAATATTAATTGTACCAAAACTACAAAAATACTTATAATTAATACAATTGAAAGTTTTCTTAAATGACATTCCAATCAGAAAAAAGTGAGTGATTCAATTAGAAGGGAATGTTACAACCTTCATAGATATCCAAATTATACATGGCTATGTTCAAATTTAAAACCAAATATTTGTGTACACCATTCCAAGTTATATTTGGTGGAACCATATGTTTTCTCGAAAGTGTTGTTTTCTAGAGATCATGAACTACTTATGATGATAGGAAAATTCTATTAATCACCTTTTTAGAAGTTGTAAATATGAAACTAAACATGTACAAACTAATTTAGTGTACAATTGTGGGTGGTCGATGTAGTCATTAAAGTTACACAAGACCGATGTCACTATGTGACCTTTTACAATACAAATGGTGTTCATAGCTATATTATAGATATGGAAGGAGAAAATGCAAATGTTGAACCTTTATTGCCCCAACTAAAACAAACCAAGCCACCCATCCAATGCAGGATTAATTTTTGGAAATTCCAAGATGCAATACGATGGCATATCCGGGCTTGAGTTAAGCCACCTAGGAGGAGAGAGGTCAAGAAGGAAAACATAATCATCATGCAACCAAACAACCATATTTTATTAAAAGGGCCACTTCCTTTGTGGCATCACCCTTATTGACATATGGATCATGATATATTCGAGGTTTAAAGTCACTGTGGACCAAACAAATAAAGCGGTGTGGAATTTTTTTCTTTGATTAAGTATTTTATAAATTATAAAAGCAATTCCGAGATGCACTAGAGAGACGTCTCCAACTTGATTAATAAGACATGTATGATCTTTATCTCTTTCCAACAATGTAATTAAGGAGTGCTAAAAATATAGCTCTGTAGTTTGATATTTTTTAGGGACAAAAATTAGTAGTTAGGTAATATTAATTGCGCATGGACCCACATAAATATTTAGATTAGATTAGATGTTGCAAAAAAGTCAAAAATTAGGATGAAATCAAAATTTTGATCTCATATTTTTTCTTCTAATTCATGTATGTATTATCCAATGCTAGTATATATGGTGGTTAATCATAACTAATTTGCAAGTGGATAAGTTGACTAATTGGGGACATTTCAAGTTCATATAAGGTATGTGCAGGTATAAATTTCTTATCAAGGTGATGAGTGCACAAAATGGCAAAATAAAATCCTCTAGAATGTGGTGACAACACCCGGCTAAAATTCATTGACAGTGACGACCTCACTTGGGATAAATTGATCATATGATTGAATATGTAAAATTGGGTGTTTCATTAGTCCTTGTTGTAACCTCTACAAGGAGGATGGGAATTACTTTGGAGCACATTATTTTAGAGAGCCTTATCCAACACATAGGAATGGTTGCCCTAGGGTAGAAGCGAAAAAACATTTTGGGTAGTGGTCGAATCAATACACATTAAATAAAGCCGACATCGTTTCACATGTATGCAAAGTGCACTAGGGGAGTGGTGGAGACACGGGCATCAAAATCGGGAGGTGCGAGGGTCGATTCTCCATTGAAGCAACAAATTTTTTTGGTCGAAATATTTTGACTGCGGGCAGCCAACCAACACTTTGTGCATGTTGGTTGCACCCAGAGTCATTCTTTTGCATTGTAATTATGTTGTTTGCATTTGTTCATAACTATTTTCTAAGTTAAAGTTAATTCTAGGTGTTTCCTCATATTGTTAAAGAGACTCTTTGTGCTTGGCCCATTATCCCAAAGAGCCTCAATATCGTGTGGATTGCATCCCCTTTCAATTTTCTCTAAAAACTTTGCTTGTAACCGAATAGATGGATTTTTATAAATGAAGAAAGATCTTGAGAACAATTTTGGGTGGATATTGAAGGGATGTCTCTAAAAATATTTCTCTATCTGACACAAAAACTAAACAAGGTGGCCTAACTACCTAGGAAAAATTGTATTGGAAACTAGCTTAAAATTCTCTCACCTATAGTTAAGTGGAATATGTCGGGATCTTCTTGTAACTTTGTTTCTTTGAATCCTTGTTTGTCAAAGGGTGTGCATATTAATTTTGTGACAGAGGATTTTCGAATAATCTTGAGGTATATGGTGAGGGTTTTATTATTAGAGAAAACCTTGGTGGATTCAAAAACTTTATTGATTTTATAGAAAACATTATCATCTCTAGTTTTTAATAGACATTATTAATACCACTACATATTAATGGTACTTACATAGGTGACTTAATTCTCACAATTAGAATTTGTATTCACATGTCATGATATCATTGGTGAACCCACCTCTCTCTTCAAAGAACACAAGAAATTTGTACAACAAAATGTTGGGATTACATGTGGTCCATCTATAGATCCAAATGCAAATGTAACTTTAAGTAGACTAACAACTCAAATATTTTTGTTTAGAATATAACTCTCTCGGCGTGAGAAAGAACATGTCTCGACTATCACCCCTCTAAAAATTTAAATCCTTTCCAAACATTATCGATGATAAAAGGCGTGTAACTCCAAAGAAATAAATCCACTAGTACAACACAAATAAAGGACATGGAAGAGTGTTAATCTTTGATATTATAGCTAGCACAAACACATAAATATACACATCACTTATTTTAATGAAGTTTTACATCTCCATTCAAAAAATGTTTAGGTAGGGGCTAAATTTACATTGTCACAGTCCTTACTATTAATTCTCCCAACGGTTTTTAAAATGATGAATATCCAAATAAAAATATTATTACTAGATTAATTTGAAAGATTTTTCTCTATCGTGATGACTTCTCAAATCCTAAAAATCAATTCTCATTCACACACATCAATGACATTATGAACAAAGATAATAATGATAGACACTTGTATGTTAGTGTTTTCATTGATGTTAACTCCATTAATGGAAAATGGTGTCATGGCATTGTATGAGCCTCCACGATGTGTTATTCATGTGTCATGCATGAAGTCTAAGTGGTTTGGTGAGATGTTATGGTGTCTCTGGTGCATGGTTGAGTATGCCAAGTCATGATATGAGTCGTCTTGATTTGGTTGGAGTGTTTCATGATATCATTCATGGTCTATGAGGTGTGCTAAAGGTTTCTAAGGGTCCAAAATAGGTCAACATGGTCATTTCATGGGTTGTCAGCATTGAGTCAGGTCTTTTCGAGGCTTGTTTCTAGCCCTGAAGCATGCAAAATGAGGAAGAGATGTGAGATTTAGAGATGATATTTCTTTTTGGAGCATGTAAAAACAATTGTGATGGTATAAATGGAATTTATGGTGAGTTTTAGAGTCTGAACTCAGAGGTTTGGTGCTTTTATGAGGTCCTTGGGAAGCAAACAGTGAAAAATAGGTAGGTAAGCATGGGTAAGTTGCTATGGCTGGAGAGCTTTAGATGTATTTATACTATGAGGTGAGTTTGATAATTTATATAGGATTTTTTCATGATGATTCATGACAAGTTTTTGTAAAAATCCTAAAGGAATTTAAAGATATGAAAGTTTTGGTAAAACCGAGTAACTTGCATAGATGTTTTTCAAGTAAAAGCGGACCTTCTCGATGATCGCTTGTGAATTGTGTGATTTTAATGAGGATATAAGATATTTGGCATAGTTTCTTAGGTCAGTTATAAATTTTAAAAATAATAATGAGGTGGTTTGATCCTCACATTTTTATGAACGATTGTTAAGAAGGTAAGTTGGTTTGAAACCCTATCTAGGAGCAGTTTACATAAAATTTAGTATATCAAACCATATTTTATTGATAGTGAATAATTTATGATTGGATTTTATAGAGGACTCATCTAGGTTTCCATAAATGTAAGATATATCTTGTGGTGATGAGTGGACCCCACTCAAACAAGTCATTGTTTGAAGAAGTTCAGTTTGGGATAAGGTTATCCAAAGAAGTTTCAAACTAAATGATCACTATGGTGATTATGTGAGATTTTATTAATGTTCATGATGGTTTTAGGTGATGGTGATGTAGTTAAATACTAAAGTATGCTTCATTTGTGTTGACTGGTCAAAGGGTAGTTTTGGGGTAGTTTCAAGCATTTTGTAGAGATCAGCTTGTTGAAGGCCTTCCACTGAGTTCAAGGAGTTACAATATGTTTTAGAAAGATAATTAAGATATATAACTTTATTTTATTTGATTTTATGATTTCCATTGGTATAATTTTAAGATATTTTATGATTTTATTTGATGTGATTTATAGGTCTATTTGTGAACAAGAAGGTTTCTTGATTTTCAGGACAAAACTCTTTTTCTGAAAGAATGAGTTGGTTGAGAATGAGATGGTTGAGTTGATGATCTATATCACCTAGAAAGTGAATATGGGTGTATTTTTCACCCATTTAATAAATTTGGAGGTGTTGGAAGTGTCACAAATGGTGGAAAATAGTTGAATTTGCAAAACTTCTTTTTCTTTTGGTGAAGGAAAAACTAGCTTTGGTTTGAACATATGATTGTTCCATGAGATATAACTTACTTATAAGTGTTCTACAGGTTCTAGGATTTACATTGAGTGGTCACATTCCATAGTTGAGATCATCTTGGGTGGTCTTGAGGCCCAAAGGTAAAATCAAATTGTTGGAAACAATTGTTTAAAGAAGGAAATGAGCCAATGGGCCCATTAAATGAAATAATTTGATTGGATAAAGTAAAATTATGACCATGTATGATGTTTAAATTTCATATTACACATTTTTGTTATTTTTAGAGCTTGAATAAAAATAACTTTGGTGTTAAAGGATTTTTGTCATTCCAATGGTAGGGTTTTGAGGCTTGTTGGTGCATGATAAGTGGTTTTTGGCATGGGAGAACCATATGTGTCATATGTGACCATTTTAATGATTCAAATGGTATGTAGTTAATTTTATTTGATCGTGTAAGAGGTATATGGCCGACTCTACGATGATTTTATGAGAAGGATAAGCCTATAAAGGTGATGTTTGAGTTCATTTTTGAATCGGTGCTCTTGGAGGGAAACGTGCGACCTAGAGGAGAGTTTTTCGGTATGAGCACATGATTTGAAGGATGAGGAAGAGAATGACAAGTTGAGGAATTATTGAGAGAATGTGTGCAATATTTTAGAGCCAAATCAAGATCAAGAAGAAGTTAGAGGAAGACAAAGGGATAAGGGTTTGAGTAAGGATTTGTGAATTGAATTAGAGATCTCCATCGCTTGTGGCGGAAAAAAAAAAAAACTAGAGATAAAACATCTTCATGTGTCTCGAGTTTATGTTTAGTCATCCTAGGGGGTTGTAGCCTCCTTGTAGAGTGGGTGCTTCACTAAATTAGGGGTTGGTGCTCTACTAAACTAGGGGTTGGCACTCCTTGTGGAGTTGGTGCCTAACTAACTTTGAAGTATGGCTGAATAAATTTTATGTTTAAATGGTTTTATTCCCCATGAGGGTTTTCCACTTAAATCTTGTGTCTATGAGCTCTCTTTTATATGTTATGGCTATTTGATTGTATTGTGCACACTTAAGAAGCTATGGTTGAATGTATGTGATTTAATGAATATTAATGTGTGATTAAATGAATGGTAAATGAATTGAAGAAATTGTAGGACTGATTTACCCCCTAGTCCATTGTGCTTCCAACAAATAATTTCCTTGTTGATGTTATTAAATTTTTCATCTACATAGATCCAAGATCTACCATAAGGAGAGATGGGTCAAAGTTTCTTAGATGAAACATCAAACCGGTAGATATGTCTACCTCCACTATGAATGTGAATTTATAGGTTCAGCTAAATATAAGGAATGTACATGACTCCTAAATATGTACCATTTATGACATTAAATAATGCGTGTAATTTAAAATGGATGTTCTACTAAGCATAATGAAAAGGTGGTAAGCACATTAATTACTACCAACTCAAAATAATCCCCGATATGTATGGGATTTAACTACTTACAACCAACCAATGTTCACTAGAGAATATGAGAAATTTTAGTACCAAAGTGCAAATTTGATGAGTGTATGGGTTTGATAGGAACTTATATAAGTGAGAGTCTTTTTTTGTTTCATTTGGAAAATGTGACCCTCCTTTCTAAATATGGGAGAAAGGATGATTTATTTGGTAAGGTGGATCATATGAGAGCCATGCAACTTGAAATTGAGATCAACTCTCTTAATCTTGAAGATTTTCCAACAATTATAGAATATCTTACCAAGTTCAAGCATTTTTGACACACTTGAAGGGTAGTGGGAGAGATAAGAAGGATGAAGAGTGTGTTTACTTGATTCTATCCAAGTTGAGAGGACCATTCCAAATTTTTGCTTCTACCTTTTTCTCTAGCATGGATTCCTTAGGTGATACATTCAAAATGTCTAACTTAGAAACATTTTGTGAAAGACTTACTAGGGAAGAATCCAAATTTTCTAACCTTGAGTCTTCCACCTCTCAAAAGGAATTAGTTGCATCTAATCCTAAGGGCAAGGGAAAACCAAAAATTAAAACCAAATCCACCCCTTCTCCATCTCAAAATGCTCCTAAACCCAAAGAAAACAAATCTAAACCCAAGGAGTCTTCTAAATCCAAGAATAAGTCTAGCCTTTCATGCTCTTTTTTTGGGGGTAGTGGTCATGAAGAACATAGGTGTTATAAGCGAATGTAAGCCTTAGAGGATGCAGTCAAGAAACACAAAATTTCTATCTCCACTCCACCTCCTTCTAATCAGCATGGCAAAACACTTAATGTTGTTATGAGATCTCAGTCACCACTTGTAGACAATTGGGTTATAGATTCTAGTGCTTCTCATCATATGACTTCTTCCAAGGAGTCTTTTGTTTCTCTAGGTTTGAGTTCTACTTCCAAATTTGAGGTGGATATTCTTCCTTTATTTCAGTTAAAGGAAAAGGTGATATACAACTTGATGGTGGTAGTATCCAAGATGCACTATATGTTCCTAACATCACTACAAATTTTCTTTATGTATATCAAATTTTTCATTATGGTCAAGGAAAAATAGTGACTTTTACACCACATGGGGTAGAAGTATGAACTTTGTTGGAACCTCATTCACTTTTACTCAAGGTATTATTGATCATAATTTTAGACTATATCAATTTGAGGGTTTTGATGACACTTCCTCTATAGGGACAGATTGGTTTCTCATGTAGATTCAGAGAGTAAGCTTTGGCATGAAATATTTGGACATCTCAATTATAGATATTTGAAGGAGTTGAACACTCATGGTATGGTAGATGGTCTTCCTATATTTTCTTGTCTTGAATGAGTTTTCTCTGTTTCCAATGTAAGCATGTGAAGGAAACAACACCAAGATCCATTTCTAAGATTTTTCCTAGATATTTTCTTCACCACTTGAGCTTGTGCATAATGACTTGATGGTTTTTCCTACCACCTCTTTCAATGGAGCTAAGTATGTACTTATTGTTATCCATATTTCACCCCCAAAAAAGTATTGGATCAACCATAACCGTGCATAGAAAGAACTAGAGAAAACACGTTTGAATCTTGCAAATAGGTCACAAAAGGACTCAACAATGGAATAGTGGGGCCTGCAAAAGACCAAATGACCCTATGAAAGAAGAAAGAGAAGAAATAGCTCATGGAGTGAATCGTGTCTTAAATATATTTTAAAAGGTTACAAGTGGGCTTGTAAAAATAGAATAACAGGTCGAGAGAAGAGGAGAAAGTGTCACGAGAGAAGCTAGGAGAAAGAAAGAGAATAAACGGAGAGAGCCACATGTCAACACAAACATTCTTTAAACTTAAACCCAAAAGGAGAGGCTTGAACAAGCGTCAAGTATCAAAGTGTCCCAGCCCAAAACAGAGGGAAGAGTCAAAGCTAAAATTCAAAGGCGGGTAGGGTAGGCCTAAAAAAAGGCTAAGTATAAAAGTGGTCGTAGAAGAAGCCACGTGTCGACTTTGCACATCTCCAAGGGTAAATCCAAAAGCAGAGACTCAAACAAGCGCCAGCTCACCACATAGCCCAAGGTCTGAAAAGGTAAGAGGGGCCATTGAAAATTCTAAGAGTCTAGCAGAGGCTTCCAAGTGTCAACCTGATGCTCCTTCAAAGGAAAATCTTGATCAGGATTTTAAGTGAGCACAGCCTCCACGCATCCAGTCTCAAAAGGGGATAGAGTCGGGTTGAATAGTCAATGCATGATGGTAGGCCAACGAGAGTGCCAGATTCCAAATGGTGTTAGTTCAAGAGAAATAATGAAAGGGGGTTTCAAGATAGTGCTTGGCCGCCGTGTGTCCTGGTTAAGAAATATGACCCCATTGAGCAAAGGACTTAGCCAAAAACATAGAAATTGAGCAGCCGACAGAGGAAGCCACATGTCACCCCACGTCATTCCAAGAGAAAAATACAAAGGCCACCCTCAGACATGCGCTAGCCCTCCACATGTCCCATATCAAAAAGGGGCTCGCTTTTGAACTGGTTTTCCCACCTTTTTGTATGGACTGATACAAATTTTGAAGGGGCATATCTTTCAACTCAAGGCTTGAAATATAGAAAATTTGACACCGTTGGAAAGATCTCGGCCTCATCTATGCCATGAAGATCTGAAAATTTAAGTTTGGGGAGGTTAGGTGGGAGAAAATGGAGAAACAACTTTGGGCCATTAACGTAGAATCTGATCTCTTCAACTACCAGATCTTATTCGATTTGATCCGCTGAAGAACCAGAAGCAACATATTGTGGGTAGATTTATAGAAGGCATTGATATTCAGTGGTTGAGCTTTCAAAATGGTATTCAATGTGTATCTTAGGGTGGTTGGAGTAGGATTCAAAATTTTTCCTCTTCTCTCTCCCATTCTTCCTATATATTGTAATAGAGGGGCACATTCAAATGGTTGGTTGTTGTTTCTTTTCGCCTCCTCTCCCTTTCTTCCTTAGGGTTGAATGCGGAGTCTAAGACTCCTCTCATGGCTTTGTAATTGCATTTTCTTGCCTCTTGCCCACTGATGGTGCATTGTGTAACATTTTGGAGCAATAAAATATGTTTTGTGATGCATCTGTCCATCCTTGGCTTGTTGTGTTGTCTCTCCTTACCTCTCATTATCACAAAGTGGTATCTGTGCATACTTTTGATGTCTATTGCAGGTCCTGGGAGTTGTGTTTAATGGGTTTCAAAGTGGTGTTCTATGTCAAATCTATCTCTGGTCTATGGTGCATTCTATAAACCCTCTCCTCTTCTTACCTCTCTTTATTTCAAGAAGTTGGGTCTCGTGATCATCCACTTCCTTTTCTCGGTGTATCACCACTTCATGTAGGCTCTTTCACCCTCTCTCTTTCTCTATGTGCCCTTGGAATGGTTAGATTAGGATAGAATAGGTTTTGCCTCGCATTGGAGTAGCTTGGCTGGCGGTAGATTAGGAGAAGCACCAACTTTCTTTGGAGATTTTCCCATTTTATAAGTCCCACACTTTGGGAAAACTCAATGTTATGCAAATCACACCAAATGACTCTACCTTTGAAAAGTAGATCTGATAAATCATTTGGGGGTGCTTTATGATTTTGCACTAACACTTGCCTTCATTAATAATTTCTCGAGGTGTACTTGGGTTTATTTTTTCAAGTACAAAATTTATGTTTTCTCACACTTCAAATTCTTCAAGGCTTTGGTGAGAAACAATATTCTAGTTGCATAAAGAAATTTCTCACGATAATGGGGGACTACTTGATGCAATGAGTTTTCTAATTTTTGGCAAATCAAGGCATTATTCATCAAAGCATTTTGTTCCTCATACTCCACAACGAATGGATTAGCAGAACAAAAGAATAGAACTTTGAAGGAAATGGCTAATTGCATGATACATTTT
The DNA here is from genome assembly GCA_018340775.1 of Taxus wallichiana var. yunnanensis. NCBI lineage: Eukaryota > Viridiplantae > Streptophyta > Pinopsida > Cupressales > Taxaceae > Taxus > Taxus wallichiana. The sequence goes on from CM031235.1 coordinate 879,330,768, forward strand.
AGAGATTTACCTCCTATCGATTGTGTAGAAGAAGTTAATTGTGCTAACTAAATTTAGAATTTCACGCCACATAGAGAACTTGAGCATTTGAGTCCAAAGGAAGCTTGGTCCAACACTAAGCCATATGTCTCATTTTTCAAGTCTTTAGGAGCCATTCTTGGGTATTTCTGCCAAAGAAGAAAAGGAAAGCTTTGGATAAGAAGATTAACTTTTCTCGGCCAATTTCATGAAAATCGGAGCTTGGATTCAAAAGTTATGGCCGTTTGAAGTTCGGGAGGTCAAACATTGACTTTTCTATTCATTATGGCTATTTCGGCAAAATCAGGTCCACGTGTCCCTACTGTCATGACACTTTCTATCCGCATCACCCGATTCGGGCTTATGTCCACTATTGATAGGGCCATGAGGGCCGTTGACCTTCACATTCTCCGTAATGTATGGTTCTTTACAGAGATTTTTCACCTTTTACGTCCCACGCGTCTTGATGTCCCGGACACATTTCTTCGTGCCACCAAGCAATGCACCGACATGTAGAAAAAGATTTACGCATCCCACACGTACTGTGTCCCAACTATCCCGCGGACTCACGGGACAAAAGTTCGACTTCGACGATCTCCCTTACCAGCGATGATTTCGGCATGCCGTCCCGTGTCCCTATTGAACTTGTGCGGTCTGGGACATAGAAAGCTAATTTAGCTGATTCCTTTTTATTTCAGCTCCAAACCTGGTATGAAAAACCTTGGTACGATCTGCAGACCTCGGACCAACAATGCATTAAAACAAGCTTGCGACTTCATTTTAGATTTTTTCAATTTTTTGCTAACTTGTTGGATTTTTTCCTTGGATGGGGAAGTTAGAGAGAAACCAAGGGGACCCCCAAAACATGATTTTGGGCATTGAATCAATCTACTTGCTTAGGACTGAAGAATTTGATGCATGTTATCAAAATTACCTCAAGGGGTGAATTTTGGATAACACTAACATGCTAAAGAAAGACCAAGTTATCAAATGGGAAGAAGCTTCCATTCAAGATTTCAATGGTATCAAAGAAGCATTAAAGCATGCCCTTGTTTTAGCAGCTCCAAATTACAATAATCCTTTTCAAATGTTTTCTTTTGCTTCAAAAACACCATTGCATCTATCTTGATGTAGAAGGATGATGAAGGGGCTTTGAGAGACCAATTGCCTTTCTCGATCGGGCATTGCAAGGAGGAGTTGAAGTACACCATCATGGAGAAACAAACATTTTCCTTGGTGAAAGCAACAAAGGTTTTCAGGACCTTACATCTTGAGCTCTAAAGTTGTTATTTATGTTCCCCACACCATGGTGAAAGATATCTTATCGAGAGATGGAGGTCTAGAGAAAAATATGTAGATGGGTAAACAAGTTGCAGGAATATGACATGGATATCCAAACCATGAAATTGATAAGAGATTTGGTCCTAGCTAAGCTTATGGTGAGAGCAACTTGCAAACTATTGAGGTAAATGAAGTATAATTAGAGAGGGTCAAGGAATTTAGTAAATCAAACAATACAATTTTATTAGTTTTGAGAGAGATATTTATACAGATATTGATCCCACAATATATGGGATCTAATCCCTATCCTTATCCTCCCACAAATCACTCCAAACCGTACAAACAAATAACAAACTACCCATTTATTTACCTCATGGTATATTACTAATTACCATGGAAACTCTAATTTCCCAACATTCCCTCCCTTAGAGTTGACATGGGTAGATACAAAACACAAACAATTTAAAAAAGATAATCCTCGTCGCTTGAAAAATCTTCAGCATTGGCATGTGTGTTTTGTTCTTCAGTATCATCTTCTTCAGTAGCCATGGCCTTGTCGGATAGTTTTCCATCAAGTAGATCTTTTGCTCTTTTCATGCAGTTGAGAATAACATGTCCTGGCTTCCTACAATAAAAACATATATAGTTTTTGATATGTTTTGATCTTTTATAGGAATTACTTGATTGACTAGCTAATGCTGCTTCTTCTTCTTCATCATCCTTGCTTTCCGTATCGAGTAGCGTTGCTATTATGCTCTCCAAGCTTGGATTTAGTTTACTTAAAGTAAACACCATATTGGACATACTTTTGGGCATGCTATTTAGTAATATGGCCTTTGCATCATTGGGTTTCACCTTTTCATTAATGCCATCTAGTTGGGCCATTAGAGAGCGGAACTTGCTGATATGAGATACAATATCTCCTCCTTCTTCCATTTTCAACCCATATAATTTCTGCTTCATATTTATCTCTGCATTGTCAGTTTTTGATCCAAATAATTGATTCAATGCTTCCCATATTTCTTTGGATGATTTTTTGAAATCTACATGATGTAGATAAGGTTTGGATAATCCGAGGCCAATAATGGCCAAAGCTTTTTTATCTTTGACTTTCCATTTTTGGAGTGCGTCTACATCTGTTGGTGCAACCAATCCTCCATCAACAATGTCCCAAAGATCCTTTTCAATCAACAATAGTTGGATTTGGATTTGCCATGTATGGAAATCCTTTCCATTGAATTTTTCTATCTGGTTCATTTTTTCCATTTTTAACCCTCCCTCAAAAATAAACTAAGTGAACGTCGGTTTCAACCGAAAATGCGTCCTTACAAGATTTGACTCAAATGGTTTTTCAAACACCAATGAAAAAATAAGAAAGTAATCTTTAATTACTTTCTATAATTTAAAATATTATGAACGCTCTGTCAGGTCTGAGATCCGCCTTTGATGCACAGTTGGAATAGGTCACTGTAGATCTGCTACGTTGACGGAGATGTCTTGGCTTGAATAAAGACACCGTGTGACTCCAGCTCACTGCACGTCTGATATGTGAAGTAAATCGAATCTGAGAAAAAAAAAACCATATCAAAAAGCTTGGAAGGTAGCGCTGGTTATTGAGAGATCGCCATGAGGAGAAAGATGTTTGCATAGCGTAGAATGTGAAGAGATTCAATTAGAGAAAAAGAAACGTAGGACATAGAATAATGCAGGTTCAAATGCCAGTGACAGGAAGAGTTGGATCTGGTTTGGAGATGTGAGTCGACCATTGAAGTCGTCAAATCAAATGCGTAGTAAAACAAAACAAAAAAACAAAGCTGATTCATGCCCGATGAAAGGCGTCCTCAATGCAAGGAGCTTGGCAATCAATTCAAATGTCCCAAATCTTTCTATAAATGATGGATGATGTTGCAAAGTATAAACTGGATACAAATAAAAAGTAATACAAGGGACGTATTCCTCGAAACACGTAGATCCGGATCTGAAATAAAAACAAAACACCAAATGTTGAAGTTTTGTATATAAAAATAAATATCTTTTAATAACAATACGCGCATTGGTTCATGATCAGTATATGTATTGAAGAAATAACCTCTTGAATGATAGAAGCCAATTGACGTGGTCTGCACTCTTAAGCTTCTATGATGAACAAGGCCGAAAAATTACAGAGAGGTCCAAAGTAACTGCTCTGATACCAAATCAAGGAATTTAGTCAATCAAAACAATACAATTTTATTAGTTTTGAGAGAGATATTTATACGAGATATTCATCCCACAATATATGGGATCTAATCCCTATCCTTATCCTCCCACAAATCACTCCAAACCGTACAAACAAATAACAAACTACCCATTTATTTACCTCATGGTATATTACTAATTACCATGGAAACTCTAATTTCCCAACATTCCCTCCCTTATAGTTGACATGGGTAGATACAAAACACAAACAATTCAAAAAAAAAAAGATAATCCTCGTCACTTGAACAATCTTCAGCATTGGCATATGTGTTTTGTTCTTGAAGATCATCTTCTTGATAGCCACGGCCTTGTCGGATAGTTTTCCATCAAGTAGATTTTTCACTCTTTTCATGCAGATTGAGAATAACATGACTCGGCTTCCTACGACAAAAACATATATAGTTTTTGATATGTTTTGATCTTTTATAGGAATTACTTGATTGACTAGCTAATGTTGCTTCTTCTTCTTCATCATCCTTGCTTTCCGTATCGAGTAGCGTTGCTATTATGTTCTCCAAGCTTGGATTTAGTTTACTTAAAGTAAACACCATATTGGACATACTTTTGGGCATGCTATTTAGTAATATGGCCTTTGCAACATTGGGTTTCACCTTTTCATTAATGCCATCCAGTTGGGCCATTAGAGAGCGGAACTTGCTGATATGAGATACAATATCTCCTCCTTCCATTTTCAACCCATATAATTTTTGCTTCATATTTATCTCTGCATTGTCACGGTTTTGATGCAAATAATTGATTCAATTCTTCTCATATTTCTTTGGATGATTTTGTGAAATCTACATGATGTAGATAAGGTTTGGATAATTCGAGGCCAATAATGGCCAAAGATTTTTATCTTTGACTTTCCATTTTGGAGTGCATCTACATCCATTTAGTGCAACCGATCCTCCATCAACAATGTCCCAAAGATCCTTTTCAATCAACAACGATTGGATTTGGATTTCCCATGTATGGAAATCCTTTCCATCAAATTTTTCTATCCGGTTCATTTTTCCCATTTTTAACCCTCCTAAAAAAATAAACTAAGTGAATCGGAGCTTTAAACCAAAAATGTGTCCTTACAAAGATTTGACTCAAATGGTTTTTTTTTTTTTCAAACACCAATGAAAAAATAAGAAAGTAATCTTTAATTACTTTCTACAATTTAAAATATTATGAACGCTCTGTCAGGTCTGAGATCCGCCTTTGATGCACAGTTGGAATAGGTCGCTTTATAGATTTGCTATGTTGACGTAGACGTCTTGGCTTGAATAAAGACACCGTGTGACTCCAGCTCGCTGCACGTCCGATATGTGAAGTAAATCAAATCTGAGAAAAAGACAAACCAGATCAAAAAGCTTGGAAGGTAGCGCTGGTTATTGAGCGGTCGCCATGAGGAGAAAGATGTTTGCAGTAGCGTAGAATGTGAAGAGATTCGACCAGACAAAAAAACATTGGACATAGAATAATGCAGGTTCAAATGCCGTACAGGAAGAGTCGGATCTGGTTTGGAGATGTTGAGTCGACCATTGAAGTCGTCGCGGGGTGGTAAAAAAAAAAACAAAGGCGATTAATGCACAGTGAAAGGCATCCTAAATGCAAGGAGCTTGGCAATCAATTCAAATGTCCCAAATATTTCTACAAATGATGGATGACGTTGCAAAGTATAAACTGGATACAAATAAAAAGTAATACAAGGGACGTATTCCTCAGAACACGTAGATCCAGATCTGAAATAAAAACAAAACACCAAATGTTGAAGCCTATATATAAAAATAAATATACTGCTAATAATACGCACAGTGGTCTGCACTGTATATGTATTGAAGAAATAACCTCTCGAATGATAGAAGCAATTGACGTGGTCTGCACTCTCAAGCTTCTATGATGAACAAGACTAAAATTACAGAGAGGTCTAGTAACCTGCTCTGATACCAAATCAAGGAATTTAGTCAATCAAACAATACAATTTTATTAGTTTTGAGAGAGATATTTATACAGATATTCATCCCACAATATATGGGATCTAATCCCTATCCTTATCCTCCTCCCACAAATCACTCCAAACCGTACAAACAAATAACAAACTACCCATTTATTTACCTCATGGTATATTACTAATTACCATGGAAACTCTAATTTCCCAACATTCCCTCCCTTAGAGTTGACATGGGTAGATACAAAACACAAACAATTTAAAAAAGATAATCCTCATCGCTTGAACAATCTTCAGTATTGGCATGTGTGTTTTGTTCTTCAGTATCATCTTCTTCAGTAGCCATGGCCTTGTCGGATAGTTTTCCATCAAGTAGATCTTTTGCTCTTTTCATGCAGTTGAGAATAACATGTCCTGGCTTCCTACGATAAAAACATATATAGTTTTTGATATGTTTTGATCTTTTATAGGAATTACTTGATTGACTAGCTAATGCTGCTTCTTCTTCTTCATCATCCTTGCTTTCCGTATCAAGTAGCATTGCTATTATGATCTCCAAGCTTGGATTTAGTTTACTTAAAGTAAACACCATATTGGACATACTTTTGGGCATGCTATTTAGTAATATGGCCTTTGCATCATTGGGTTTCACCTTTTCATTAATGCCATCCAGTTGGGCCATTAGAGAGCGGAACTTGCTGATATGAGATACAATATCTCCTCCTTCTTCCATTTTCAAACCATATAATTTCTGCTTCATATTTATCTCTCTGCATTGTTAGGGTTTTGATCCAAATAATTGATTCAGCTTCTTCCCATATTTCTTTGGATGATTTTGTGAAATCTACATGATGTAGATAAGGTTTGGATAATCCAAGGCCAATAATGGCTAAAGCTTTTTTATCTTTGACTTTACATTTTTGGAGTGTGTCTACATCTGTTGGTGCAACCGATCCTCCATCAACAATGTCCCAAAGATCCTTTTCAATCAACAACAGTTGGATTTGGATTTTCCATGTATGGAAATCCTTTCCATCAAATTTTTCTATCTGGTTCATTTTTTCCATTTTTAACCCTCCCTCAAAAATAAACTAAGTGAACGTCGGTTTCAACCGAAAATGCGTCCTTACAAGATTTGACTCAAATGGTTTTTCAAACACCAATGAAAAATAAGAAAGTAATCTTTAATTACTTTCTACAATTTAAAATATTATGAACACTCTTTCTCCGAGATCCACCTTTGATGCATAAATTGGAATAGGTCGCTATAGATTTTTTTTGTCACGCTGACGGAGACATCTTGGCTTGAATAAAGACACTGTGTGACTCTAGCTGCAAGCACATCCAATATGTGAAGTAAATCAAATCGAGAAAAAGACAAACCTTGTAGATCAAAAGCTTGGAAGGTAGCCTTTCATTGCAATGCCATGGGACCGATGTTTGCAGAGCATAGAATGTAAGAGATTCATGCACAAAAAAATGTTGGACATAGAATAATGCAGGTTCAAATGCCAAGAACACGAAGAGTTAGATCTGGTTTGGAGATGTGAGTCGACCATCAAGTCGTCAGAAATTCGAGGGTAAAAACAAAAAACAAAGCTGATTAGCTTCTTTTTAATGCTTGCAGATTTAAAGGCGTCCTAAATGCGAAGGAGCTTGGCAATCAATTCAAATGTCCCAAATCTTTCTACAAATGATGGATGACTTTGCAAGTATAAATTTGGATACAAATAAAAAGTAATACAAGGGACGTATTCCTCGTAACACGTAGATCACATCTAAATAAAATATCAAAACACCAAAATTTCTGAAGCCTATATATAAAATGTAAATATATCAAAGCTAACATGGTCACACATTACATTACCATCGTATATGTATTGAAGAAATAACCTCTTCAATGATATGAAGAAATTGACGTGGTATGCACTCTCAAGCTTCTATGATGAACAAGAATAAAAATTACAGAGAGGTCTAGTAACTCCGCTCTCGATACCAAATCAAGGAATTTAGTCAATCAAACAATACAATTTTATTAGTTTTGAGAGAGATATTTATACAGATATTCATCCCACAATATATGGGATCTAATCCCTATCCTTATCCTCCCACAAATCACTCCAAACCGTACAAACAAATAACAAACTACCCATTTATTTACCTCATGGTATATTACTAATTACCATGGAAACTCTAATTTCCCAACATTCCCTCCCTTAGAGTTGACATGGGTAGATACAAAACACAAACAATTTAAAAAAGATAATCCTTGTCGCTTGAACAATCTTCAGCATTGGCATGTGTGTTTTGTTCTTCAGTATCATCTTCTTCAGTAGCCATGGCCTTGTCGGATAGTTTTCCATCAAGTAGATCTTTTTCTCTTTTCATGCAGTTGAGAATAACATGTCCTGGCTTCCTACAATAAAAACATATATAGTTTTTGATATGTTTTGATCTTTTATAGGAATTACTTGATTGATTAGCTAATCTCGCTTCTTCTTCTTCATCATCCTTGCTTTCAGTACGAGTAGCGTTGCTATTATGCTCTCCAAGCTTGCATTTAGTTTACTTAAAGTAAACACCATATTGACATACTTTTGGGCATGCTATTTAGTAATATGGCCTTTGCATCATTGGGTTTCACCTTTTAATTAATGCCATCCAGCTTGGGCCATTAGAGAGCTGGAACTTGCTGATATGAGATACAATATCTCCTCCTTCCATTTTCAACCCATATAATTTCTCGCTTCATATTTATCTCTGCATTGTCAGTTTTTGATCCAAATAATTGATTCAATGCTTCCCATATTTCTTTGGATGATTTTTTGAAATCTACATGATGTAGATAAGGTTTGATAATCTGTGCCATAATGGCTAAAGCTTTTTTATCTTTGACTTTCCATTTTGGAGTCCTTCTACATCTTAGTGTAACCGATCCTCCATCAATAATGTCCCAAAGATCCTTTTCAATCAAGCAACAGCTTGGATTTGGATTTGCCATGTATGGAAATCCTTTCCATCAAATTTTTCTATCTGGTTCATTTTTCCATTTTTAACCCTCCTCAAAAAAAACTAAGTGAACGCTCGGTTTCAACCGAAAATGCGTTCTTACAAGATTTGACTCAAATGGTTATTTTTATTTTCAAACACCAATGAAAAAACTAGGAAAGTAATCTTTAATTACTTTCTACAATTTAAAATATTATGAACGCTCTGTCAGTTTCTTCCTTTGGTGCACAAAAAAATAGGTTACGTAGATCAAATCCCTGAGAAGTTTACGGAGACATCTTGAATCAAAATGCAGGGAGATGTCTTGGCAATAAAGTTTACCATCTCGACTCCAGCTCACCGCACGTTGATCATGTGAAGTAAATCAAATCTCCACAAACCAGATTAAAAGCTTAGAAGGTAGCTTCATGGTTATTGAGCAACCATGAGGAGAAAGATGTTTGCGTAGAGCGTAGAATGTGAAGAGATTCGCCACTGAACAAAAAAATGTTGGACATAGAATAATGTAGGTTCAAATGCCATTCAAGGAAAAGTCGGGTTCTGTTTGAGATGTGAGTCGACCATTGAAGTCGTCAAGCAAGGTAAAAAAAAACAAAAAACAAAGCTGATTAATGCCTGACGATAGAAAGCGTCCTAAATGCAAGGAGCTTGGAAATCAATTCAAATGTCCCAAATCTTTCTACAAATGATGGATGACGTTCAAAGCATAAAATGGATACAAATAAAAAGTAATACAAGGGATGTATTCCTCACAGCACGTAGATCCGTATATCTAAAATAAAAGCAAAACACCAAATGTTGAATGTATATAAAATAAATATACTTCTAACAATACTACATGGTCTACATCGTATATGTATTGAAGAAATAACCTTCGAATGATAGGACCAATTGACGTGGTCTACACTCTCAAGCTTCTATGATGAACAAGGCTGAAAAATTACAGAGGTCCAAGAACTCTGCTCTGATACCAAATCAAGGAATTTAGTCAATCAAACAATACAATTTTATTAGTTTTGAGAGAGATATTTATACAGATATTCATCCCACAATATATGGGATCTAATCCCTATCCTTATCCTCCCACAAATCACTCCAAACCGTACAAACAAATAACAAACTACCCATTTATTTACCTCATGGTATATTACTAATTACCATGGAAACTCTAATTTCCCAACAGAGGGTGGATGTCCTTGAAAATTTGGTAAGCTCAATGGTAAAAATATATAATCTTTTATCTCGACATCTATGTTTTCCTAAACATTTGAGTAAAAATTAGAAAAGAGCTGTTATGTTAGCCTCTCAAAAATATGTCATTCCCGATTTTGGGTTAGCTTGGAAGAACCCAGAGGGAGTGCTCTTAAGATGCGTTGATGAGGATGAATTCCCAAAGGTAATTGTTGATCTGCATGAAGGATTTTGTGGGGAACATTTTGCTAGAAGTGTTAAAGCACATAAAATCTTGAGGGCTGGTTATGGGTGGCCAACTCTCTTCAAAGATACAACTCTATTGGTTAGTAAATGTGAAAGTTGTTAGCATTTTTCTAGAAGAATGAAAGCTTCAGGCTCCCTTCCTTTGTAGCCTATGTCAATTGAAGCCCCATTTAAGAAATGAGGAATGGATTTCATTGGAGAAATTTTAGATCCTTCTAGTGTTGGTCATAAATGGATTCTTGTAGCCACTGATTATTTCACTAAGTCGGTGGAAGCAATCCCCACTAAGAAAGCAACACGAAAGTCATCATGGAATTCATGTTGAATCAAATCATATGTAGATTTAGAGTGCCAACTAAGATTATTGCTGATAATGCCATGAGTTTCAGAGCCAAACCTTTGGTGGCAATGTGCAAAGAGTATGGAATCAATTTGACATATGCTTCTAACTACAATCCCCAAGGAAATGGACAAGCTGAGTCAATTTTTTTTTTTGTTGAAGATCATTAGAAGAACCTTGGAGATGAACAAAAAGAAGTGGGGTGAGAAACGAAGTTTTCCATTTGGGCCGATGTGAATCATTGTCAAAAGAGCTACTGGTAAAATCCCATTTGAGTTGGTATATGGAACTCAAGCTTTGTTTCCCCTTCATTTGTTAATGTCTTCATTTCAGTTTGTTCAAGAAATTGAAGATCAAGAAGTTAGTCCATATGATGCTCGAATCAATCAGATTATTGAGTTAGATGAAGAAAGAAGGCTATCCCATCAGGTGACATGTGAATTTCAAAGAAAAGTTGAAGAAGTTATTTGACAAAAAAGGTGACTCTAAGAGCTTTCAGCATTAGGGATCTTGTGCTATTATGGGATAGCAGGCATGAAGATAAGGGCAAGCATGGTAAATTTGATGCATTGTGGATGGGCCCTTATTCAATTGACATTCGAATTGGTGAAAATACCTTCTTCCTAAAATACTTAGACAAGGAACCGTTGAATTGCATTTTAATGAAAGGAATTTGAATCATTTCCTTGATTGATTTCTCAGAATCAAGGTATACTCCATTTTTATAGTGTATAGTCTTTTAGTTTCTTTTTTCTTTCATGTTTTTCTATTTTTTGTTTGTCCTGGTCCTTGGCATCCATTTTGTTGGTTTCTCGGTTCATCCTTGGGGAGTTGGTTATTATTGTTCTTCTCTGCAAGCTTATTCTTTGACTCTGTTGCCCAATGTTTTTTTTTTTTTGGCACTTGGTCTACCATTTTTTCTTATGGCACTCACAGGGAGTGCCTATCCCCGAGTCAAAGCCAATGTTGGTGCTTAATTTGATCTCGTCCCGTTTGTCCTTGAAATTCTTTAGTTTGTGGGCTCTATTGTGTTTTCTATCTCCCCGTATTGATGCATGAAAATTTTCCTCCATTTGGTTGCCATGATCAATCCATTCCTTTAGTTGAGGATCACTTTAAATGTCCAGTAAGTTTTTTTCGTTACTCTATCCATATGAAAAGATTTGTAATTTGGCCATAAACTCGGGTTTTTCCTTCCTTCCTTTTCCACAGTACTCATGTTTTATTTTACTTGTAATTTTTGTCCCAAGTATCTATGGAAACGTGATTGGATGCAGCTTGGAAGATAATATTTGGGCCTTATATCATTTCCAAATTCTCTGTCTTGAAAGAAAGATTCATTTCCAGGATCAAATGGTAATTTTCTCGCATTTTACAAATGATTTTAACGGTGTTTTCTTCCCGTCAAATTTACATCTCATCATCTATGGAAACGTGGCCCTTTCTCGGTTAGATGCAGCTCGGCGGGCACTTTTTAAAACTCTAAGGCTCGTTTCAACTAAAAACTTGTCCGCATGGAGGGCCAACGCTCATCTGAAAATTTGCCTTTGGTTTGACCTTGGAGTTGTGCCGAGGAGACACGTGGAGGTTTCCGCTGCCTTGCCCAGACTTAGACAAATTTTTCATGCGGTCAGTACAACTTGTGTGGACCATGGACACATGGAGGGCCGATGCTCATTTGAGGATCAACCTCATGGTCCCACCTTAACAATTGCATTGGGGAGACACATGGAGGCTTCCGCCGGCCCCGCTCTATACTTAAAATTTTCAAAGCAATTTTCTAAGGCTTGGGACACGTGGAGGGACCGCGCCTGATTTGGGGACCAACCCCTAATTTTTATTTTGAAGAAGTGCCAGGAGGACACTTGGAGGCTTCAATCACTCTGCCTTTTCTTGTACTTTTCAACGGCCAAGGAAAAGCTGTCTCTGACACTCCTAGACACATGGCGCCTTTCGCTGATCCTTAAACTTTCTTAACAACTCCGTGATTGAGACACTTGATGAGCCGCGTGTCTCTACTTTTGGGGACCATCTCAAAATGGGCCATTGAGACATGTGGAGGCTTCCCGGCTACTTTTTTACTTGAGACTTTTCAAAGGCCAAAAGGTTTTTTTCTTAGGCCCAGGGGCACGTGGAAGGCTCGCACTTGTTTTGAAACTTGCTCATGTACTTCTCCTTTGAATTTGCACCAAGGAAATATGTGGATGGCTATAATATAAAGTATAAAAGGGGAAAATCAATCGGTTGTTGTGCATTGCGTCTATTTTTCAGCCATTTTTCCTCCAAGTCTCCGGAGATGCGAATACACACTATTTTTTATCATGTTTTGATATAATTCCTTTTTTTTCGTAAAATGCTATTGAATTGATTGTAACTTAATTTGTGAGTCCAAGGATTGTTAAGGTCAATATTTTGAAGTTGGAATTTCTTGGCACTTGTAAAAACGTGAATTACCGGAGAAGATAGATGCGGATAGAGTTGCAGAGGAAAAAGAGGGAAAATGATGAAATGATGAAGGTTGCATGTGCAAAGGATGGAAAAGGTGTTGCCTCGAGAGCGAAAAGGATTTCCTGTTAGATCCAAATTGTCTGGAGAGCCTCGGAAAAGGATTGAAATGGGGATTTCTCACATGAAAAAATCAGAATTATTAAAAGGATTATCAAAAAGGTTGTGGCATGGCATCCTAGTCATTAGTTGAGGGTTTGAAAAATGTGATCAGTTCATAATTGGTCCACACGGCAGCCTTTGTTGCAAATTTGTTAAACGTCACTTTCTAAGGAAAATTGGTAACAAGCAAAGGTCCCCCAATATTCTTATTTCTTGGGGAAATTTTGGGATGAGTGACTGAGTGAAATGTATAAATGCAATAAGAATACTCTTGCAAATGGTTGGGGCTTGAATTCTTAAGAGAAAATTTGTGAGCCCGTCTTCTTCCCGGGAGACCAATCTAAGAAACTTGTTACTATCCTGTGTTTTAAATTTCAATCGAGGTCAAGTTGGTTGTGAGTGTACAACCATTGACAATCTCTGAGACTATTCAAAAAAACTTTCCCCTGCTGATGAATTTAATCAAATTCAAGTTAATCTATGTCAATCGTGGAGCAATTTGTGTCTTCTTTATTTCAGAATGTCTGCAAGTGGTTTTCTTATTCATATTGCAATCTTGTGTTAAAGTCCCTTTGAATGACACATGATCTTATCCTTGTGAATGACTTAGTGGCATTTGCAATTTCATTTCAAGAAGAACCTTCATCTTGTGATGAGATAAACAATTTAAAATCACTTCACTATCATTTGTTGATAAAGGTTGTCTGTAAGCCTTTGAGTGTATCTTAGTCGTGAGGAACCAGTGGTCTTTGATGTTTAATTGAGTCTTTTAGCTCGATCCTTCATTCTATATTGTCAAATATTGTGTGAAATCAAAATGTGAGATCTAGTCCTCCATTGAAGCACACCTTACAGTTGAAGGAATATTTTAGCTGTTCCAAAGCTTTGAGTCATTTATTTTTCCAATTGTTGTGAAATCTCTCAAAGATCAGGTATAATCAATCGTATCCTACTCAATCTCCCACAAAAATTATTCAAAAACCATGAATCCATCCTAAACTACCCCTGTTTTCCCTATATATCAACAAAGGAACAAAATCCATTTACTAAAATATGTAGAACAATCAGGATCCCATAATGTCTTTAGTAACCTTACCCTTGTTTTGAAAGTATCTCCATCTTTTAGAAGTGACAACTCTTGAGAGTTAAATTATGGAGTATTGATCATACTTTCCCAAGTTTTCTTTATAAAATTTTTTGCAAAAGAAGGATATCTCCATCTCCTTCATCAAACATAGGTTGCACTACGGATCCTCTCACCACCCTGGTCGAAAGACACATCCTAAAGTAGTGAGGATAGGTCAAATCCTCTTGAAGGTGCTATCCATCTCTCCACAAATTTGAGTGAAAAAGGGCTAGTTAGATCTCATCGCTTGACTAAAAATGACACACATTATGATATATCTGTCTCTAAGCTCCATGTCGAATGCATGATGATACTTTCTCGAGTTAAAAGGGAGAACAAATTTTGATACCAATGTAACATTGTAAACTTAGAATGGAATGAACATAAATGTTTTAAAGCATGGCAAATGAAATAGATAAATATCTAGTTTGAAATACGTGGATCTCTATTAGATTGTTTCAAACCTACAATAAATGTCAAAAATATATATAGAGTACCCTGCAACTATGAAAGACAAAATGAAAACTTAAAATGAAGTATGAAAGATCAAAAACGCATCTCAAATTAGTTTGTGTTACCCTTGAAATTTACTTATAACTTCATTAATCGAGATAGAGGCAGAAAAACACCTTGCAGAGAAAAGAGAAAAGAATTTTGTTTAAAAAACTCAACCATTAACAATTGAACCCTACAATCCGTTCAAATTTGGTCAAGTGCAACTCCCCATGTCTGTTTGGCAAGTTGAAGAAGAAATAATGGCGGATCGAATCAAGTCTGGTTGTTGAGAAGGTTTAATTCACATTTTAATGGCAGGAAAAATTTTTTATCAAATTCACCCACTTAAGTTGTCAAAAATGAATTTTGAAGGTTCTTATGCAAAGAGGAGTTTGAGCCCTTTCCAAAAGTACTCATTTTCCCAAATCCAAGCTTCCAGTCGAAAGTTATGGCCTTCTAAAGTTTTTACTTCACTTAGTTTGAAAAAAAAGGGAAATTTTTGTAAATCAAACCCACTGGCCCAAAAATTACTTAGGGCTTTTTTTGGCAAAACAAAAAAACCAAAAATTCACAAATTCCTCCACGACCCCGCAACCGCCAATTCACTTTTGGGAAAATGCCTCCGCGGGTTCACGGGCCCGCACTTTCAAACTTTACCTTTTAAAAAAGGGTGAAAAATCTTAAGTCTCCCCACCGGTCCACTTCCCTGCTTGTCACTATGGGTCTAACACGTGGCTTCTTCAAGCGTCGGCGGAGGTGCGGGTTGTTTTTAACCTTTACACTTTTAACGTAAAATGCTAATATTTCTAAGTTTTCCCTGATGGTCTGCTTCCCCACTGGAAACTTTGGGCATGACACGTGGCGTACCTAGTTTTTGGCGGAGGCACAAGGGTTTTTGAACCTTTTTTCCATTTCAAACAAAAAGAGTTAAAATCTAAATTACCTCTGACGACCCACCTTCCCGCATGGGCTTAAAAACATGCCATGTGTCCCTTGTGGCTTGGGAAAAATTTCTTCCCTAGGCCCGAGGTCCACCTTTGGGAAAAGTTTCTTCCCAGGGCTGCAAGTCCACCTCTAGGAAAACTTTTTCCCCAAGCCCGCCTTTGGGAAAAATTTCATCCCAAGGCCCGTTGGCCCGTAACTTGAGAAATATGAGGAGTTAGGAGGACTTATTTATATCATTGGAAAGGGGAAGAAATTTTCTATCTAATGGAAATGTTTTTAGGAAACCTTAAGTGTGTTAAATATGTGAAAAATCAAGTTAAAGTGTAAGGATGAGTCTGAGAGTAGGTAAGTGGGAAATTACCCCTTTTTAACTTAAATGTTTAACTATAAAGCATGTGTTGATTTTTAAGGGGTCACATTATGGAATAAGAGAATGTTTTCTAACCCATGTAAATAAGAACCTTGGTTATTGTTTAGACCTAGTGAAATTAAATACCTTGGGCATTTAATTACTTTGGCCCCTTTGACCCTCTAAAATTAATTAAGGAATATTTAACTATAGTGTTAATTTAATTATTTATTAAATTAACATCTAAGAGAAATTTAACTATATTTGGATTAATTATACTCGTTAATTTTTTAATGTGGATCTAATGGTTGTTATAACAAGAAATTTCATTTATTAAAATTTTATTGACTTTCAAATCCTTGTTGTCGCATGTTTGTTGCTTGAAGCTTTAGTATAAATTTATTTTCTATCTAAACCTAGGTTGTTCTTGGGTCTCAAGTGGTCATTTTAGCGGACGTTACACTCTGTTGGATCAAAATTCAACATCCTCTCACACATCCTTTTTTGAGTATTAGAGGAAGTATCTAAAACATCCCCAATAACTTGACAGGCTAGGTTGAGAATCCTTCTACCAAGAAAATTTTTCATCCACCTTTTGTTTCACTTTTTGACAATTGAAAGAAAGATGACCCAAGGAAAAAAATTTCATGAATTTGAAGGGGAAGCCTTCATATTCAATAGGTTGTTTCCATATCCTGTTCAAAAATTTGAGTTTAATGGAAGTAGGTAGATTGAGAGAGGTATCCAGATCCACCAAAATACGGGCATAGGTAGTATGGGTATAAAATTCAGTTTTAAAATCAATAGAAACAAAATTTCCCTATGCATTAACAATGAAATCAAACTCTCTTCCCCCCAAAACTACAGTGGAAGATGAGGTAAAAAAACACATACAGGATTGACATTAAATGTTTCAGTGATTGGATTAAAATACGGGAACCAAAATTTCATCAACAGGTGATGATTATGTAGTTCCCATGACTTGGAGAAGATAACATCTCTATCTTTCACAACATCAAATACCACAACTTTGACCATGTCTTATGAAAGCTATCCCCAAATATTTTCTCTATATGGCTATTGAAGATGGCTTAGAAACCAGTTCCAACCCCTTAATGTTAACCACCACACCTTTAGATCCTAATTTTAGAGTGGCTTCCCTTTGACCTATGGAAGTAACTTCTCGCACCTTAAGCATGCTCTCAAAATTTGACACAATATTTTCTTTTTGACCATTTGATTGTTCACCATGAGAAGGAAAGCTACTACAAGCATTTTGTTGAGGATTTATGAGAGATGAATTTATCAAGGTATTACTTGGGCCTTATTTGTGGCGATATTGATGGGGGAATAGAATTTTTCGTAGTAATATTAGGGAGATTAGTTTTGGGGGATATTGGGATAACCTCAAATTCATGATTTGTAGGAATATTTGTTGAAATTGCATGTAAAGACAATTCATATTGCATGAAACTAATCCTCATCTCATGGTCTTTAAGTTATAATTCCTTTTCTTGCTCTCTAAATTATTTCCCTTAAGATCCATTAATTTCTCTTCATAGTCTAAATCAACAATGAATGTTTGTCCTTGATAAAAGGAAAATATTAAATTAGACATTAAATCATACCTATCAATATATAAAAATAAATGACGTAAGAATGAAAATTTATACTTTTTGAGTCTTACTTGATTTAGTGCCATTTGCAATGAATATTGGAGAAATAATATTAATAGTTAAATGTATACTAAAATCATTTAGCCATGTGTATCCCCTGCAACAAATGCATATATCTTATTTCATAATACCCTCAAAACATTACACACACATAGACACACATAGACACACATATATATACATATATACATACATATATATCTATGTATATATATATGTGTGTGTGTGTGTGTGTGTGTGTGTGTGTGTGTGTGTGTGTGTGTGTGTGTGTGTGTGTGTGTGTGTGTGCATACATACATACATACATACATACATACATACATACATACATACATACATACATACATACATACATACATACATACATACATACATACATACATACATACATACATACATACATACATACATACATACATACATATATATATATAACACTATATTTTTATTATATTAGAAATAATTCTTTGTATAAAACCATGAAAACAAAATTAAAATCCACTATGCCCCCTTCTAAAAGAAAAATTAAACCTCACCAAACCCTTTAAGTATTTCTCAACAATGAATATTTCATGCTTGAGTGAAGGTAGTATAAGATTTTGGAATAATTGTTTCCTCTATTCTAAGTCGACGAAAAATAAAAGCACAATAACACTAATTATAATGAACAACTCAATTCTATGACCTTAAACAATGCTAGACCATTTATAAACTACATAAGACATATTTATTAGAAATATGTTTTTATACAAATGAAGGATTAGATAAATTCATAATTGTTCCCTTTTCTAAACTTTAAATTAACTACTCATTGGAAGAATTGGATAACAATATTATTAGTAAAACTGTTTATATAGTTCAAAAATTTAGTTATATATTTTGTTAGTCTCGAGAGTTAAAAGTTTATATTGAAAGGCTTGTTACACTCACTCTTTGTTTTCATTTCACATAATTATTAAGGTATTTTAACATTTTTAAATATTTTGAGTATTAAATATTTTGTGTTCAAAAGGACATTCCATTTGAATGCATCAATTATGTAGGTGAAGCTCATTTATAATATTAAGAGAAATAAGAAAATATTTTATAACATTCAAAAATTTCGAATGAAATCTTTGTGGAATGTTTTCTATGAAGAGAGTTTCTTTATTCAACACATCACTACAATGTTTGAAGCTATTATAAGGAATTTTTAATGGTGTGGAAAGTCTAGGTAACTTTAGCCAAGCTATTTGACCAAATTGTATTATATGATAGTGCAAAAATTTAATAATATTAAATATTAGATAATATATTATTTGAATTATTTAAATAACACTATAATGTTATATTATAAAATTTTGTAATAATTGTAAAATTCTATAATATTAGTGAATACATTATTAATATTATATAATGTGATTAGAAATAACAATAATCCTTATTAATTAATTAATACTTATTTTTAGTTCTCAAAACTAAAGTCATATTATAGTTTTCCTACGATTAGATCTCATAGTTGGGTCACATAATCATCAATTTGGTTTTCTTACTAAATGGTCCACCGACGTCCTACCCATTATCTTCCAAAACCCCGAATCTAGATTTTCATTTTACACCTTCCTAACCCCAAGATAAAGTAGGATTCAGGGTTGTCTATATTCCACCCACAACTTGTTCTTCTTCCCAAATTTATCTTCAAGATGCTTCTATATGTGTTTTGTTTCAACCTAATATTATCCACATTTTGATTAATTTGTGGAGAACATTGTGAGAAAATTACAATCCTCTTTCTAGTAGTGACCTCCTAGCACATAAATATAATACCGCAACTACATGCATACACGATAACTTGAGATATCAAGGATGAGGAAATAAATTTATGGTTTTTCATTGATGATGCAGACTCTTCCATCAAAACAATAGAAGATAACACTAATTAGTCTTTGAAAGTGATACCCTTATGAGGGAATAACATGAAGTGGACATGTTATCCTAAAAGGCAACTTGAGGGCCTTAGAAATATTGATAAGATGTTGTGGATTGGGAAGTCGGTGGAAATGATGCAATAATTTGACCACCCAAAGGATAATGGTGAAGAGGCATAGAAACTTCATATGACACACACAAAAGGAGGAAAGCCTCAAGTTGTTTCTAATAGCGTCCACATTTTCCCCACCCCAAGAGGGAAATAGACCCTCTCTACTAAAAATACTTAGGAAAATCATAAATCTATGGGTAATGCATAAGGAACCACATGTCTACCATGTTCAACGTTCCCTCTAGAACCACGAAATATTCGATGAACCATGTCATTGTCCTCATTGGAGATGCAAGCCCATGATAGAAATAGACCACGTGGATGCATTCATAGAGTCTTCTTCACAACCCTTCTAGTTAGGAAACTTACATATGTTTGAATACCTCACGCTAATGTCATTTCTCTCTATGCCCCCTTTTAGAAGATACGTCCAACCTCATCAAACCCTTTAAGTTCTTCTCAACAATGAATATTTCATGCTTGAGTGGATGTAGTATCATATTTTGGGATAAGTGTGTCCCTATTCTAAGTCACATGATAGTATAACCACAATAACACTAATTCTAATGAACAACCTCAATTTTATGACCTTAATAAATACTACAACATTTAGAAACTATGCAATTTCACGTATTGACATCTTTACTAGAAACATGTTTTTATCCAAATGAAGAATTAAATAAATTCATAATTTTTTCCTTTACTAAAGTGGAAATTAACTACTGAATAGAATAATTGGAGAACAATAATTATTTATAATACAGTTGAAAAATTCAAGATATATTTTGTTAGTCTCGAGAGTTAAAATTTAATATTTAGTGGTTTTTTTACTGTGTGGTCTTTGTTGTTTTTGTTTTATGTTAACAAAGAGTTCTAACATTTTGAAAATTTTGAGAATCAAATATTCTATGTGAATGCACAAAAGATATTGATGGCCCCAAAATTTAAAGGCAATGCAAATAGGAACAATAGTTTACTTCCTATGAAACACGATCATCAGCTGAAAATAATTGCCCATTAAATTCTAGAGTAAAGACCCTAGGAAATTGATTAGGCATAACTTGTTTCTATATAATTTGACATAGCAAGCCATTATCCATTTACCAATCGCTTCAACTTTTCAAAAATGTGGATGAATTTTGAAGATTGTGGGAGAGAATTTCATGAAGAGTTTCTTATTGTGACAGAGTCCCATGAACTGGAGATCACAAATCGATCTTAAAGTGAACTCAAACTAATGCTTCCGAACGGATCACATGACGTCCCCCACTTACATCTTGTTTGAGCTTCAAATCTGCTCAAAATTCTTCAGGAGTCTTTGCTTGAAATGTAATAGAGACGTCTTTCAGACACTACCGCGTAACATTCAGAGATGGCATTGAAATGTGATCATTTTATCAAGTCATTCAAATGAATTTCAGTGTGATCAGATTACCCATTCTGTTTATCAATACAACTAAGAAATCCAAGAAGCAATTGGAATGATATTGAACACCAGATGTAAATAAATTTACATCTTTGACTGGTAATATTAAGTGATGGAAATAATTAAACATGTTATGAAAATGAAGTGCTGCAGATTGCAGAGGAAGTCCCTTGTTAAAGAGTAATAACAAGGCGTACTTATTATAGTTTGAGACATTATTAATGATGTTGGCCGCATAAGCCAAATCATTTCTTTATTTAGTAAATAATAGTATGGAGGATGATTCAGAAGCCACAGGAACGAAGGCCTGCGATGGTGGTTTCCATGCAACCGCTTGCATGGGGATCACATCTCTTGATTTCAGAGCAAGAGCAGGGTAGAACTGGTATCTTATGCATCTTGCACTGGGCGCCTGCATCTGCTGGGCATGGCTCCTTCCTTATGCATCCCTCTGCTTAAACCAAACAACATCACATTATTTATTATATTAGAAGAAATATATATTATATTATGAACAGTAAACAATTAGCTGATCAGTAGTACCTGGATAGTTTCCCTTTCCGCTAATCGCAGCAGCAGCAGGTTGGACACCCAATAACAATAATGCCACCAATGCCAAAACCAGTACAAATGCAATGTTTTCCTTTCGAGCCATTTTCAGATTATCTCCTCTTCTCTTCTCTTCTCTTCTCTTCTCTGCTGTGATATAATTGGAATGTATTGTTATTATGATGGGAGGATGTGAAAGCCACTTCAATTTATATAGCTAATCTAATGTATTTCACCTGCACCGCCTTTGTTAGCCATGGTTATCTACAATGGAAAATCCACGTAGTTTCTGTTTGACAAACTTGCATTTGGTACTGTGCTGCTTCCTTATCCGAGGAAAGATATGGTTGCAAAGACTAAACTTCCTTTCTTACCTTCACGCATCTTCCTTTGAAAAATGCCCGCCCTTCACGCTTCAAATGTGTTTATTATTTTACCTACTAACCTTTTTTTAAATAACTAAATAAAGATGTTGGACTCATTATTTCAGTTTTTTTAAAATAATATTATTGTCCACAATTTTTTTACGCCGTAGGCATTTTTTTTTTTAAACTGTGGGAGACATTCCCAAAATTTTGTCGTCCTTATTCCCAACCCCGTTATGTTCCGTTGTTCACGTGTTGGTTTTTTTTTCTTCCCATTGGTGGTGGTCCGGTGTTGTGTAGGTGGGTGGTGTTTGTTTATGTGGAGCCACGACCGAACCTCGACACAGATTTGCTTGCCTCCTGCCTTTTTTCCTTGCCAACACCTGTTGCTTCCTGCCCTCCTATTTCATCACGCGACGCTCCTTACGTTGGAAATATCTAATCTTGTTCTAGGTAAAGTTTAAACTTTATGGAATTCAACTTTATGTAAAAGATATTCACATTTATTGTGAATATTAACTCCTCAAAATATCAAAAGATATTGTATATAATATCTAGAAAATATCAAGAGATATTATATATATCTAGAAATATCGAGAATATCTATAAAATATTCAATAGATCAATAATATCTAATATAAGATATTATGAGATATTTTCTAAGGTAGAAGGTTGGAAAACTTCTATAAATAAGAGGTTTCATTTTGTAATTCAAAAGCAAGAAAAACAAGAGAAGGCAATTGAAGTGTTAAGGTATTTTTAATACAAAGCCTTGTTTTTATATTTCTCTTGTGAGTTTGTGTGTGTTCATAATATTGTTTCTATTTGCAACACACACCCTCTAGGTTAGGAGTTAGATATAATTCCTTCAAATTGGTATCGAGCTAGGTTAAGCTTAAGTTATAAGTTTTATTTCACTCTATTAGTCTAGTTCAAAATCGCAGTATGAGCGGTAGCCTCACTCAAGCCCACATCCCCATATTCAATGGGAAGAACTACAATTATTGGAGCATAAAAATGAGGACCTTATTTTGTTCACTAGATGTGTGGGAGCTAGTTGAGAATGGGTTTCCAGAACCTGCAGATTTTCAAGCATTTCAAGCACTAGCACAAGCAGAAGGATGCAAAAGCCTTGTTTCAAATTCAACAAGCAATGGACGAGTCCATAGTTTGGCGTGTTCGTGACAACTAGATCAAAGCAAGCATGGGAAAGTCTTCAAACAAATTATCAAGGTACTAGTAAAGTAAAAGTTGCAAAATTACAAAATCTTAGAAGAGATTTTGAGAATATTTGCATGAAAGACTTAGATTCAGTAGATTTATTTTTCACCCACGTGATGAGTGTAGTAAATCAAATTAGGTCTCATGGTGAGACTTTAGAGGATCAAAGGATTGTAGAGAAAATACTCAGAAGTCTTCCTAGCAAGTTTGATGTGATTGTTGTTGCAATAGAAGAATCAAAAAATTTAACCCAAATGTCTGTAGATGAATTAATGGGATCTTTAATATCCCATGAGCAAAGATTGAATAGATCAGGTAGCTCATCTCTTGAGCAAGCCTTCAAATCGCAAGTTTCAATTGGCGGTAATAGAGCAAGAGGAAGATTGAGCTTCAATAGAGGCAGAGGAAGAGATTTCCAAAGAGGATCTGGAAGAGCAAACACATCTTATGAAGGAGGAAGAAAAAATTCAAATTTCTACACTACAAGTGCTAGAAATGAGGAAACAACTAGAATCATACTTATGGTCAAAGGTATGACAAGTCACATGTTCAATGCCATTACTGTAAAAGGTATGGACACTATGCCAATGAATGCAAGAAGAAACATTTTGATATGAGTAGACAGAATGCACATTTTTCTGAAGAAAATCAGTCTGAAAGTTATAACAATGGTTCAATGTTTATTACATGCAATGTTGCTCAAGATAGTACAAAGGATATTTGGTTTCTAGATAGTGGATGCAGTAATCATATGACTGGATGTAAGGAGATGTTTGCAAACATAGATGAGTCAATTACATCTGAAGTTAAGTTAGGAAATGATAATAAAGTTGCAGTAATGGGAAAAGGAACCATAAATATTGAAACAAAGAAAGGTGAGAACAAACACATTCCAGATGTGTATTATGTTCCTGGTTTGAAACATAATCTAATGAGTATTGGGCAGCTAGTGCAGAAGGGATATAAAGTCTATTTTGAAGATGATGCATGTGTTATTCTAGATAGAAATCCAAGTAACAAATTGATTGCAAAGGTTGAGATGACAAGAAACAAAATGTTTCCATTAAGAATTCAACATGATTTGTCATCTAAAGAGATTTCTTCACTAGCATTTAAAGTTTCTTTAAAAGATCAGACTTGGTTGTGGCATTTGAGATTTGGAAACTTAAGTTTTGGTGGTTTAGATTTATTGCAAAAGAAGCATATGGTGAAGGGTTTTCCTTTAATAGAGCAACCAAACAATCCTTGTGAAAGTTGTATTCTAGGGAAGCAACACATGGAAAAATTTCTGTTGGAAAGTCATATAGAGCTAGATCTCTTCTTGAGATTGTCCATTCAGATCTATGTGGACCTATGCAAACACCATCAATTGGAGGAAGCATGTATTTTCTAAATTTTATAGATGATTTGAGTAGAAAAACTTGGGTTTATTTCTTGAAACATAAGTCAAAAGTCTTTAATGTGTTCAAAGAGTTTAAGGCCATGGTTGAAAAGTAGAGTGGTTACTATATAAAGGTGTTAAGATCAGATAGAGGAGGAGAGTATGTTTCAAATGAGTTTTAAATTTTTATAAATTTCATGGGATTAAGAAGCAATTTACAACAAGGTATACACCTCAATAGAATGGTGTAGCAGAAAGAAAGAATAGAACAATTATGGAAATGGCAAAAAGTATGTTGAAAAACAAAAATTTACCAAATGAGTATTGGGTTGAAGCAATAGCTTGTGCGGTTTACATCTTGAACCGATGTCCAACAAAAATTGTGAAGGATAAAGTTCCTCAAGAAGCATGGAGTGGAAAGAAACATAGTGTATCACATTTAAGAGTTTTTGGATGTGTAGCTTATGCACATATTCCAAATGAGAGGAGAAATAAATTGGATGATAAAGGAGAGAGATGTATTTTTGTAGGTTACAGTGAGCAATCAAAAGCCTATAAATTGTATAACCCCATCACAAAGAATTCTATTATTAGTAGAGATGTTCAGTTCATTGAAGAAAAAGCATGGGATGGAAGTGTTGATAAGCTAACAAATATCATTGCAGGAATACCTCATCATCAGAATGAGTTTGATGAAAAGATCACACAAAATGTTCATCTAGCACCTCAAGGGATCAGTGCAGTGATGTCTTCTTCAAATAGCACTCCAGTTTCAAGAAGCATCACAAGAGGTATCTCAAGTGGATTGTCATCCCCTCTAACAAATTTACATCCTCATGAAACATTAGAGCATGAAGGCAATTCTTCAAATTCAAAGTCTCACAGCAGTGACATATCAGATCCAACATTGGCAACACAAAGGTCTCACTACAGGGACACCCCAGGGAAGACAAGAAGCTTAAGGGAGATTTATGAACAAACTCAAGGTGATGAGAATGTTGATTTATATTCTGATTTTGCATTATTTTCTCATGATGATCCTATATATTTTGAAGATGCATTTGAAAATGAAAAATGGGTAAAAGCTATGGATGAAGAAATTGATTCTATTGAAAAGAATCGTACATGGGATCTTGTGAGCCTTCCAGAAGGAAAGAGTGTAATTGGCGTGAAATGGGTCTACAAGACAAAATTCAATGCAGATGGAAATGTTGAAAAATATAAAGCCAAGTTAGTTGCAAAGGGTTTCTCACAACAACCTGAATTGATTATAATGAGACTTTTGCTCCAGTAGCTTGACTAGACAACTTTGTCAAAAGCTGTTTTAGCATTAGCAACTCAAAATAATTGGAAAATCTATCAAATGGATGTCAAGTCTACATTTTTGAATGGCATAATAGAAGAAGAAGTTTATGTTTTACAACCTCCTGGATATGAAATTGTACGTCAAGAACACATAGTGCATAGATTGAAAAAAGCCTTGTATGGTCTAAAACAAGCTCCAAGAGCATGGTATAGTAGGATTGATTCATATTTTTTGAAAAATGGATTTAGAAAAAGTGATAGTGAACCAACACTATACATCAAAATGAATGATCAAGAACAAATTCTAATTGTATGTCTATATGTTGATGATCTAATATTCACAGGAGATTTTTCAATTGACTTGTTTAAGACAACAATGAAAAAATAATTTGAAATGACAGATTTGGGTCTAATGAAGTATTTTCTTGGCATAGAAGTCAATCAATCAGAAAATAAAATTTTTATATGTCAATCAAAATATTCCAATGATATTTTGAAAAGGTTCCGGATGATGAATTGCAATCCAGTATCAACACCAGTTGCCATAGGATTGAAGCTAAGAAAAGATGATAAAGGTTGTGATATTGATCCAACTATATACAAAAGACTTGTTGGTAGTCTGATGTACTTGACTGCTACAAGGCCTGATATCATGTATGGTGTAAGTCTTATTTCTAGGTTTATGGAATCCCCAAAGGATTCTCATTGGCAAGCTGGAAAAAGAATTTTAAGATATGTTAGTGGAACAAAAGCTTTTGGTATTTTATATACAACTTCTAATATTTTCAAGTTAGTTGGTTACACAGACAGTGACTGTGCAGGAAGCATAGATGACAGAAAGAGCACATCCGGCTATGTTTTCCATTTTGGTTCAGGAGCAGTTTCATGGGCTTCTAAGAAACAACCTATTGTCACTCTCTCTTTGGCAGAAGCAGAATATGTGGCAGCCACAACAACAACATGTCAAGCAATATGGATGAGAAGAGTATTATCAGATCTAAAGCAAGAACAAGAAGGATCAACAAAGATATTTTGTGATAACAATTCAGCTATTGCATTATCAAATAATCATGTTTTTCACAAAAGGAGCAAGCATATTGATACAAGGTATCATTTTATCAGAGAGCTAGTCAACAATGGACAAATATTTTTAGAGTTTTGCAGGTCTACAGAACAATATGCTGATATCTTCACCAAGCCATTACCAAAGGACACATTTGAGCATATGAGAGATTGCTTAGGCATCATAGGTCCGTATTGCTCCAACAATACATGAAGAATCAAGATTAGGAGGGAGTGTTGGAAATATCTAATCTTGTTCTAGATAAAGTTTAAAATTTATGGAATTCAACTTTATGTAAAAGATATTCACATTTATTGTGAATATTAACTCCTCCAAAATATCAAAAGATATTGTATATAATATCTAGAAAATATCAAGAGATATTATATATATCTAGAAATATCTGGGAATATCTATAAAATATCCAAAAGATCAATAATATCTAATATAAGATATTATGAGATATTATGAGATATTTTCTAAGGTAGAAGGTTGGAAAACTTCTATAAATAAGAGGTTTCATTTTGTAATTCAAAAAGCAAGAAAAGTAAAAGAAGGCACCGAAGTGTTCTGGAGTATTTTTAATACAAAGCCTTGTTTTTATATTTCTCTTGTGAGTTTGTGTTTGTTCATAATATTGTTTCTTTTGTAGCACACACCTATAGGTTAGGAGTTAGATATAATTCCTTCACCTTCTTCGAGATAAGGTTGCACAATAGGGGTGTAAACCCTCTTATTATTTTCGGTCTCTTTCCTCTAACACCGATCTCACCAATCAAGGAAAAATTCAGCGGATTCGGTGATCTGGGTGTGCGGCAGCAGATCTCGCGGCTTGTCGAGTCGAATGAAAAGTGACCTTTTCTTGTGGATACTCTTGCATTGGTATAATGCTTTGAATTTTGATTTTCTTCTCCTTCTTGAAACACCGATGATTAGATTTTGTTTTAAATAAAGGGTTTTCGACAAGAATTTAAAGTTCAGTAAAACATAAACGATGCGTAAAGTAGAATGTTAAGGAATTTGTTCTTCTTAAATAGTAGCAATTATATTTCTTCATTTTAATATAATTTTTAGGGATAAGTTATGAGAGAAAATTCATCACATCTAAGGGAAAATTTCGGTTGTTTTTCTTGGCTTTGTTTGTATCTATAACCAACTATGAGATATTAGACCTTTTTTCGTATAATTTTGTGGATCGTAATGTTGGTTTCGAACTTGTGGGGTGTGATTTTGTGGATGAAATTGCGTGTGTTTTGGACTCTAGTGTGTGAATGAGATTGTTTTGTGCTGTGTAGGCTTTCTTAGTTTTCTTGCGTGGATTTAAGGAATTTTTTTTGTTTGGTAGGTGTTGTTCTTGTAATTATTTTTCTATGATGGTTTACGGATGTTTTTTTTAAGCTTTGTTTATGGTTTACAGATGTTGTTCCTTTTTAATTCATGTTGTCTGGGTATGCCTATATTTTTTATTGCTTCCTTAAATAGTATTGTTTAGCTTTTCCTATTGCTAAATAATTAGCACTGCATAGAAAAGGTGTACTTAAGGAATCAGTTTAATATTTGTGAATTTGTTACTCATACGCCAAACTCTAAGCATGAGCCTTCTTATAATACTCATGCCTCCTGGTTATGATATGCATATGTGCTTTTGTAAATTCCCAAAGTGTGGCATTTATTTTATGCTCAACTTACCTTCATTTTGGTTCTTTGTGCCCATGTTTATAGTCGACTATGAATTCGATGCATATTTTACCAATCCATTCACTAAAATAGGGAGGTCCTATTTTATATTATTCAGTTTGTCCGTTATTTCACGTTGTCATCATCTTATAATGCCAAACAATGCAATACTATCTTTTTTTATTATAAAAGAAATCGTCACTTTGTCCGTCCTTTGACATTATCATTGTCTTATAATACCAAACAATACTGTCTTTTTTAGGTAATTTTTTTTGCCCATTCATTAAAATTTATACACTTTAAAACGAAAGAATGAACTTGACTAACACGATATTCCATATGAAAATTAATTGAAATTTTAGGTATCTCTTTTTTTTTCATAGGTTGTTTGCTTTCTTTATGCAATTTAGATAGCCCTCACTTCTTATAACACTTACTTGATTGTGACACTGCGATGGTGGTGGGTTTATAATAAATACTAGACATAATATGTGTAAGTATTTGTGAACTACATGACTATTTATGAGTAGTTACTTAAAATTACGAGTTCAATGTGTCAAGAGAAATTTAGGAAGCTATTCTTACTCATCATGATTCATACATATATTAAGAGTGAATCTTGGGTATCAATAGAAGAGAATGACAACTACCAATTCTTAATTTGTTTTGTATCATCAACAACATAAAAGTAAAGAAAATACTTGAAATATTTTTTGAGATATAAAATAAAGATATATGGTCGATAGTTTTTTATTAGCTTTCTTTGTAATGGTGGTCAAGATCATTATATTTGTCTTAAATTCTTTATTTATTTTTTTGGTATTTATATTCGTTTATTAAAGTTCAAATGCTTCATCTTTTTATTCCAAATGTGTGCTTTTATTATTAATCCTAAAATATTACTATTATGATACACTCTAGTATTAAATATATATTTTTGAAATAATGTTGCATATGTATTAGTAATGACCATGATTTTCTATTATTATAAATATATTGCGAGAATTGCACTCATGTGATTCTCTTTCTTTTGTGGGTCATTTGAGGGTTTGAATCTTTAATTAAATTTTGATATTCTTTATGTGGTGTTTTCCATGTCAATAAGCCCTAATTTGATATTAAAGAATATATAAATACATAGTACAAATTTATGCACTAAAGAGAACAAGATAGATAATCATACTCACACAAGAGTGTTGTTAAATTGTTAACAGATGAGATGTTACTTTGGTCGTACACATCACCATGTAAACAACAACATTTTACACAAGACTACATTTCACAAAATACAAAATGTATTTTAAGAAACTAATATCTAACTCTAGGTTCTAAGGAAGCTATTAGAGTAGTTTTCGTCATGACTGTTATCTCGTAAAATGGATGAGGCCTCAAATATTGGTCATTAACATTGTCTATACAATTCACTTATCAATAGATTGGCATTGTATATATGTAATCATAAGCTTTATTGTTTTTCTTATAATTTGTAATATTTTTTTAGTTTATTTCCAATGTAGGCACTAAAACCATGTTTGGCCATTTAGCCTACAACTCCTTGCTCGGGTTGTGTGCTTGTTGTGTGCTACTCTTTAGCATCATCAGTTGCCACTAATTTTCTTTGCCTTAAATTTCCACTGTCACTGAGAGAAGGAAAAAGAGAAATCCTAGAAATGGATGATGATTTAATGTAAAAGAATGAGGATCAACATGGAAATCGTGTTCTACGGGATCATTTACTACCTCAAGATGTTTGGGAAAACATATTTCTCTGGCTTCTATTAGAATCCATATATAGGTTCTCTCTAGTTTCTAAGGAATGGAAAACACTCATGGCTTCCACCATATTCTTCAGGCGTTATAGCGAAAAACAAGGAACAAACATCCATGGATACTTTCAAATCATGATCGTGGTCATCACTTTGGCTTAATCTGAATTTTACTGTAGAGAACATGGAAAATTGATCTCTACTTTTATGGTTATCATGCTTTGATTGGGTATGGTTTGAAGATTCACATTGAGGGATAATCTTATTTTGTTTGTGTCATGTTTCAAGGGTATGTAATCCACTAAATTCTGGAGCCTCCTTCAAGCTTCCTCAAATGTTATCAACTCAACTTAATTAGTAGCACTTTTATATTTATGCCTAGGGCATTCTAGTTGTGGATGACAACAAGGGGTACAAAGTGGTTCAAGCAGGTGCTAATAGATATGGAGTTAATGTAGGCAATGGTACTATAGAAATTTATGATTCTTCTCTAGGGACTTGGAGGATTGTGGCATGATTGAGAGATTGTTTCTTCTATGGACCCATTGTCTTCAACAACAATTTTTTCTTCTTAATGTCATATGAACCTGTGTTGGGTGTGAGAATTTATAACAATCAAGATTGTGGTACTGTGCATTTTGTGTTGTTACCTGTAAGATATGATAGAGACCATTTCCCTCACTATAGACCAAGGTTGGTTGTATTTGAAGAAAGGGTGCTACTTGCAACACCAATTGTAGATGGGGACCATTTGAAGGAAATGATTGTGTTTGAGCTTGAGCTTAAGTTTGGAAGGAGGAGAGGCAATGTTTGGTCTTGGAAAGAAATCGTAAGGATGCCTCAAAGAATGTGCCGTTGTTTTTACGAGAGGAAAGGATGGTTTTATTTAGTTTCAATGCAGTGGGAGAGTTCTTGTGTTTTAAATAGGTGATTTTCAAGAATATCCCCATCCTTTGTTTTCATTTAAAGCAAGGGTCTTTGTCATGGTTGCCATAATATATAAACACAATTGGGATTTGTTATAACAATGGCACCACACCTTGAGCCCAGCTAATTTGAGACAACTACTTGGCTCATACTATATACATACATACATACATACATACATACGCATACATACATACATACATACATACATACATACATACATACATACATACATACATACATACATACATACATATACATACATACATACATACATACATACATACATACATACATACATACATACATACATACATACATACATACATACATACATACATACATACATACATACATACATACATACATACATACATATATATATATATATATATATATATATATATATATCAAGCTTTCTGTTTGTATTTGCCAAATATTATACAAAATATGTTATTATTCGCATAGCCCATGTGACACCAAAATCTGGTAAGCCCCTCTCATGGTTAACACTATCTGTTCCTGGGGAATTTGTTTAGGCGTCGTTTAGATATTTGGTCTAAAAAGCATTCAGACTATTTTATTTGTATTTAAAAATGAAACGAGTTTCATGTACCTATGGATTGTACTCTTAAATAACATCATTTTCAAACATATTAAAAAAACACGAAGTCTATACTAACCATACTTATTTGTGGGACTGACACAATCACATAGTTAAATAATTCTATTTACTACAAATCAATAGAAAATTGATAGAGAATTCAACAAAATCATTCACCTAGATACATTTATTTTAATATACTCATTATCTTGTTTTTTTAATTATTACTATATTTTTCCCCCCTAATTTATAAAAATCATGCCTATTTTGAAACCCACATATTCTAGCTGCTTTAGGATGACCTACGACTTGTTTCGGTACACGTGTTTCTTTTTCCTGTGGGTTCCACCATGCATGGTTTGGTGGTTGGAGGCTGGCACTTTAATAGGTACTTTTACAGTTATCCAACGTGTTGTCTATTTTTACAGGTTATATGCTATTGTGTTTCCTAGATGTAGTGCACACCGGCCGTGGGGTCCACCTACAAGTGCAGAGCTTGATCGTTGTACCCTCTATTTTTGTGTATCTTGATGGGGCTATGGAGACATATTTTCTACTTTTCTAGATACATGCACCCAGAGCCAAAGGTGACACACAATGAGCTCGAGATCATACAATCTCTGCCACTGTTGTGTCACATCAACATGCAACTTCAGTTGATGAAACACTTGAAAATTTGCTTTCCTGTGTCAATGAAACCTGGATGTAGTTTATTTTAAAGGTCCCAATATTATAAAAGAAATTGTAAATAAGACATGTCTTGCCCTTGTTATTTTGAAACAGGCAGTACATACCTTAGGTTAGATTCTCCTTTTAGTCTTGCTTTCCATGCAAGGGCACTCTGTAAGGGTGATTTATAATTATTATCTAAATTGCAAAGGAATATTAAAAGCTCTTGATTGGGATTTTTAGATTAATGAAGATGGGGATTTGTCTCTTTCACTCTTTTAGAATTTGTATGGTTTTTCCATTTTGATGTATCTTTTTTTATCAATTATAGATTCATCATCTAATATCATTGCAGGTTCAGATCTAGGAAGGAATAAGGTAATATAATGGCGCTTTCTTTGAAATTAGAAAAAGAAAATTTGGAAGTAAAATTGTTGGCAAATAGATTTAACAAAGATTATGATTTCAAACAAGATTTTAATCTAAAAAATATATTATTTACACGTTAAAATTGTTAGGCACATATGGTTGAGTACTTAGCATATAGTTTTGCATTTATACATTGCAAAATGTATTGGTTAGTGTTAAGGTTACATATGGGTGGTTAGTAAGTTAGAGTAATAAAAGAATAGTAGCTTTATTATTACTATTATTGGTTTGTTGAAACCACCTATATAATGGAGTGATATCTAACTGAGACATTAGTGTACCACATTGCAGTAATATAATATTGTTGTGTGGAGTTCTAATTTGTGTTGAATCTTGGTATTTCCTCTATGGTTTTAGAATCTTTAATGGAGTTTTGATAGCTCAATATACATCATTATTTCCATTTTTACTAGATCAAACAAATATATGGTGGTTGGGGATTACGCAGTGCGTCCACCCCATTACTAAAAATTATAGTCATTGTCGCCATCTCCATTGAAGTGCATGTATAGTAAGTCAGTAAGTGTGCTTTTATAAAATATTTTCTTTCTAATCAATGGAGCCATCAATGGCACCGATAGATACATATTTTTTTAAATCTTGTCATATGGATGCATTATCGCTTGAACATAACATCCAAAATATGAAATGCAAAGACACAAGAATTCACAAGAATCTTGAGGCGGGATATGATAGAGATACTAAACCTGAAATGAATCAACCACAAAAATGTCGATGCTTGACTGCACATGCCTATATAAAGAGCCACAAATCAGAGTAGGTTGAGAACATCACCCTCTCGTTGGTCACCTACGATGGGCCTACATCACTGGTTTGGTGACATGTGTATGTTTTCATGTTTTTGCTTGACCTAAGCTTACTTTCGAGCGTAACATCTTGATTGAGAAACATCGGTTTAGTTCTATTTCTTGTGAAGTGTTTTTGTATAGATTTTATGGTTGTGAAAGATCAAGGACACAAATCTATTGCCCTACAAATTTGAGGAAGCCTAGTTCTTGTCTGTCTATAATCATATTTTGCTTACCTAATTGCTACTTCTACACATGTAAGTCCTAAGTAATTTCAAATGTTCACCTTGTTTAAAGAGAAAAAAATAGTAAAAACAAGTGTCCTTGCCACGAGTATGTGTAAATATTATAGGTTTATCTAGGAGCATAATTGCAATTTATTCACTTGACTTGTTTGCATTTATGGTACCATTTCTGACTTTAACAAAAGGCTAATGTTGTTTTACCAATCCAGATGGGATACCACATACACCTTCTAGTTATTAATGCATGAGCATTAGAAGGACTTGAGGTATAACATTTCATGTGTATTTTGTATGTACATGATTCTAAGAAATGTGTAATAACATCAAATATCTATTTGTAAGAAAATAAAAAATCATATGCATGTAATGTACACTACATTTGCTAGTAATAAATTAATGTATTATTTCAAATCCACTTTGTAGAATGAATTGCTACAAAAAACATGGTGACTTCTCATCCTTACTACTAGACCATGTCCAGATACACTTGAAACAAGGTTGATGTTAAACAAAATCTCTTGACCAAAATTCATGGTTGACAAGTAAGAGTAATCATTGAATTGTTTATTTTTTTAAAGTAGAAAAACTTGAAATCTTCTACGGGAATAACACTAGAGAAATAACCAGTCACAAATTTAAATGACATGAGCCTAAGATGTGATAATTGTGCCTCTGCTACATGTTGTTTCGTGTGAGATCGCAAATTGCCAACATGTTCCTTTAAAAGCCAATAAAGAAGCTTCTGTGTGGGAAATTAATGCAAGCTATTGCCATAACATTCTAGACCTTTTTTATTTCTCCATTAATGTTGGATAAATTAATACTAAATTCATGTTCTTGGACTTGAATTAAACTTAAGTCTCAAAATTTAAAATTGTGGTCATGTTTTTCGGCACACACATGTAGACATATATACCAATGTAGAAATCTGCTTCGCATGTTGTGAGCACTAATTCTCCATATCACTACATTTACCTCCTCCCTATTATTATAAAAACACATTCTTAGTGCTACAGATACTAGAAACAAAAAAAAATAGCAACCAATGGCATATCCTTGTTCCCCCTGGAGGAGCAACTGCTAGTATTAATTGTAAGAGTAAGGATTTTTCTTTTTACACTGATAGATATATTGGAGATGAATTGAATGATTATTCTCATTCTAAAAAATAGTATTTACACCTAAAATTTAAGTTAATAATAAATATACTTTTGTTTTCTACAAATATAGTTTCCTAAATTTATTAGTCAATTTTCCTAGCTTGGTATTGGTATCAAAACACAAGCTTTTCCATTCAATATTTCATCCTCTATTTTTCATTCTTAGCAAATGAAATTTTCTTGCAAGTTTCACTTTTACTATTTCTCCTTATTCTTACTTGTATGAGTTGCTCTTTATTATCTATAGTCGAACAAACTATATTTTGGCTAGGTATCATTCATTATTGTTCTCAGATAGGCATTTTCTTATCCATGCATGAGTCTAAATAATATAGGAGTATGTTTTCACCTTCAACAAGGCGTTAAAACTTGTAAAATGTTTTGAGATCATTAATGGTGATAAGTTTCAACTTTATGGTAATATGAGGCATTGAAGAATTGTGTTTAAAATTGGCTAGAAGTCACAACTGCACATCTTTGTCTCTTCCCTTCAATAAAATGAGTGAATAAAATATATCATAGATTGAATACAAATCAAACCCTTTTCCTTCTGTATATTTTTAATGTTTTTATGGTGGAAATACAAGCACCATATAATTGTACAATACATGATGAAAAATACACAAATTTGCTACTTCGTCTCAAATGAGTACTCCAAATCACTCCTAAGTCCCATGGAACAACATTCCATGAAAATAGTTATAATTCCCATGTCCACAACCATTTATCCACACCACAAAGACTAGAACTATTTGTGAGTGATAATCTTACACTCAATGGAGCAACAAAGACCATAAGATTTCATGTAGGTTATTGAATGCACTTAACCAAATACACAACAATGTAATGAAATACTTGTTTATATGAAGTGTAAGCTTGACTAGTTAATGGAGAATAGAAAAATAAATATTTGTATAAAACATGTAGGAAGACTAAGAGAGAATTCTCTTGTATCGGAAGGGAAATGCATCTTCCATCCTTATTGATTTTCTAGACTACTACGAGAGATTAAAAAATGACGAGTAGAGTGTTGGATAAAATAAGTTAAAAAAATCTATCTAGTGTCTCTAGTGTGCATCTAGTATAATATTTGTCTATGTATTCAAGTGTTATGGTAAGAATACATACATACAATTTGCATGGTAGTTATAATTAACGATAGTTGTTGGAGAGATAATTACAAATATTCCATCTTCATGGGTCATGTCGTAGTTGGGATCACATAAGTAGCATTCCATGAGGATGATTTAAACTAGAATGTATAAAAGTTCCATCTAGTATGTCACTTATAAATGAGGTGTTGATGAGTGAATTTTGAATTAAAATGGCATTGTACAGATCCATAGTGACTAATGATATGCGAGGTAGAAAATTAAAGTGTCTTTGACATGTGGAGATTTACATATGTCTCTATTTTAATTTTTTTGAAGCATATCTATTTGGACTCATATGGGAGATGGCCTTATCATGTGCCTACATTTGTCTTTTAACTTATGAATAATCCTTTTTAAGTCGAAGGGAGGTGGTTTCACAATAATAACCATGTTACCTTCTAGAAAGAAAAATCCAAACTCACCAAACCCTTTAAGGGATTCTTGATTGTGAAGATTTCATGCTTGAGTGGAGGTAGTATAATATTTTCGGATAAGTGTGTCATCTTTTCTAATTCACACAATAGTCTAAGCACAATAACACTAATTTTAACAAAGTATTTTGAAAATTTTGGATTTTTTAAGCATTAAATATTTTGAGTTCAAGGAGATTCCATGTGAATGCACCAATTATTTAGCTAAATTTATTTTATAATATTACGTAGGAATAAGAAATATTTCATAACATTTAAAATTTCAAATTAGATCTTGGTGGAACATTTTATATGAAGTGACTTCCCTTATCAAACACGTCATTGGGAATGTTTGAAGCTATTACGGGTTTCCACTTAAGAATTTGACACACATTTTTTATGGAGTGAAAATTATAGGTGACTTTAAACAAGCTATATATGATAGTGCAAATAATTATTAATAAAAAATATTATATAATATATTCTAAAAACTATTAAAATAATAGTATAATATTATTTTAAAAAACAGTGCAATAATTATGAAATACTATAATATTAATAAGTAAATTATTAATATGATATAATGTGATAAAAATATTTATAATATAATATAAATGAATATTAAAAAACTAATACTTATTGTTTACTATAGTTTTCAAAAATAAAGTCCCATCATAGTTGTTAGGAGGTTAGATCTCATAGTTGGATCACATAATTAACTTATGGCTTTAGGTTTTCTTGGGATTGGTGCGAAGTTAATCATCAATTTTATTTTTCTCCATTGAATGCC
Source organism: Taxus wallichiana var. yunnanensis (assembly GCA_018340775.1). Classification (NCBI taxonomy): domain Eukaryota; kingdom Viridiplantae; phylum Streptophyta; class Pinopsida; order Cupressales; family Taxaceae; genus Taxus; species Taxus wallichiana. The sequence continues at coordinate 879,368,195 of CM031235.1, forward strand.
TTTCCATTATCCTCCACAAACCTCAATCCAAATTTTCTCTTCTCACCTTTCTTCCACCAATATAAAGTAGGATTTGGGTTGCTTCAATAAATTTATCATCATAATATTATAAGAGAATGATGGAAGAAAAAGACCCAGATTTTGAAAATCTGGACTGAATTTTAAGGGCATGGAACTTCTATAGCAGGTGCGACTAGATATACCTTTTTAGCTCGAGAGAGTCATTGGCGAACAAGACAATGAGGGAACTACTCATCATCTGAACCAAACAACCATATTTTATTAAAAGGGCCACTTCCATCGTGGCATCCCCTATTGACATATGGATCATGATATATCGAGGTTGTAAAGTCACTGCAAACCAAGCAAACAAAGCATGTGGAATTTTTTCTTTGAAGAAGTATTTTAAAAATTATACAAGCAATTCTGGACTAGAAGACATTTCCAACTTGATTAATAAGACATGTATGATCTTTATCTCTTTCCTAACAATGTAATTAAGGAGTGCCAAAAATATAAGCTATGTAGTTTGATAGTTTTTAGGGGACAAAAAATCAGAGTTAGGTAATATTAATTGCACATGGACCCATATAAATCTTTAGATTAGATTAAATGTTGCTAAGAAAGTTGAAAATTAGGATGAAATCAATAAATTTTGATATCATATTTTTTCCTCTTCTAATTCATGTATGTATTATCCAATACTAGTATGTATTGTATTAATCATCCTAATTTACAAAGTGGATAAGTTGACTAGATGGGGACATTTCAAGTTCTTATAAACTGTATGTGTAGTTCTAAATTTCTTATCAATACAATGTTAGCATACGTTGAATAGTTTATATTTTTAGGAGAGTTTGTTCTATTTTATCCCTTTATTTTCTCCTCTTATGTGTATTCCATTATTCTCTCTCCTTCATCCAAATATTCCTCCTTTAGTTTAGGGAATGTAGTTGATTATTTCTCCTATATATTGTAAGGCGTACTTCTTATAATAAAATAAGTGTGTGTAGAGTACTTCACTCCACATTCTTTCTCCTTTATCCTAGTTTGGTATCAAAGCCTGGAGGATCTCTTCAAGAAGTCTTCAATCTCAGGAACGAGGCTTATGTGGAGGAAGGACTATTCCATCAACAAGTTGGAGAGTAGTGGTGTGATTGATTTTGTAAGTATAGAAATATAGATGAACCACTTAATTTAAAGGTTCTCTATACATTTCAAGCTTATTGGGCAAATTGCTCCTTCTTTGATGCACTAGAGAGATGTCCCCAACTCGATTAATAAGACATGTATGATTTTATCTCTTTCCAACAATGTAATTAAGGAGTGCCAAAAATATAGCTATGTAGTTTGATAGTTTTTAGTGGAAAAAAATCAGTAGTTAGGTAATACTAATTGCACATGGACCCACATAAATCTTTAGATTAGATTAAATGTTGCAAAAAGTTGAAAATTAGGATGAAATCAATAAATTTTGATATCATATTTTTTCTTCTAATTCATGTATGTATTATCCAATACTAGTATGTATTGTGGTTAATCATACCTAATTTACAAGTGGATAAGTTGACTAGATGGGGACATTTCAAGTTCTTATAAGGTATGTGTAGTTCTAAATTTCTTATCAAGGGATGTTAGCATACGTTGAATAGTTTATATTTTTAGGAGAGTTTGTTCTATTTTATCCCTTTATTTTCTCCTCTTATCCGAGGAAAGATATGTTTGTATTCCATTATTCTCTCTCCTTCATCCAAATATTCCTCCTTTAGTTTAGGGAATGTAGTTGATTATTTCTCTATATATTGTATGCACTTCTTCATAATAAAATAAGTGTGTGTAAGTACTTCACTCCACATTCTTCTCTCCTTTTCAGTCCTGCAGGTTTGGTATCAAAGCCTACTTGATCTCTTCAATGCGTGGAAGAAGTCTTGGAACAGAGAGGCTTATGTGGAGGAAGGACTATTCCATCAACAAGTTGGAGAGTAGTGGTGTGATTGATTTTGTAAGTATAGAAATATAGATGAACCACTTAATTTAAAGGTTCTCTATACATTTCAAGCTTGTTACAAATTCGTACAAATTCTTTGATGCACTAGAGAGATGTCCCCAACTCGATTAATAAGACATGTATGATTTTATCTCTTTCAACAATGTAATTAAGGAGTGCCCAAAAATATAGCTATGTAGTTTGATATTTTTAGTGGAAAAAAATAGTAGTTAGGTAATACTAATTACGCATGGACCCACATAAATCTTTAGATTAGATTAGATGTTGCAAAAAAGTCAAAAATTAGGATGAAATCGGTAAATTTTGATATCATATTTTTTCTTCTAATTCATGTATGTATTATCCAATGCTAGTATGTATGGTGGTTAATCATAACTAATTTGCAAGTGGATAAGTTGACTAGATGGGGGATGTTTCAAGTTCTTATAAGGTATGTGCAGGTATAAATTTCTTATCAAGGGGATGAGTGCACAGAATGATTGGCGAATAAAATCCTCTAGAATGTGGTGACAACACCCAGGGAAAATTCATTGACATTGACGACCTCACTTGGGAAAATTTGTTCACATGATTGAATATGTAAAATTGGGTGTTTCATTAGTCCTTGTTGTATCCTCTACAAGGAGGATGGGGAATTACTGGAGCACATTCTTTTGGAGAGCCTTATCCAACACGTAGGAATGGTTGCCCGGTAGAAGTGAAAAACATTTTGGGTAGTGGTCGAATCAATACACATTAAATAAAACTGACATCATTTCACGTGTATGCGGTGCACGTAGGGGAGTGGTGGAGACGCGAGCATCAAAATTGGGAGGAGCGAGGTCGATTTCCGCCCATGATGCAACAAATTTTTTTGGTCGAAATATTTTGATTGTGGGCAGCCAACCAGCACTTCGTGCATGTTGGTTGCGCCCAGTCATTCTTTTGCATTGTAATTATGTTGTTTGCATTTGTTCTATAACTATTTTCTAAGTTAAAGTTAATTCTAGGTGTTTCCTCATACCGTTAAAGAGACTCTTTGTGCTTGGCCTATTATCCCAAAGAGTCTCAATATCATGTGTTGCATTCCCTATCAATTTTCTCTAAAAAAGTGCTTGTAATTGAGTAGATGGATTTTTATAAATGAAGAAAGATCTTGAGAACGATTTTGGGTGGATATTGAAGGAGATGTCTCTAAAAATATTTCTCTATCTAGACACAAAAACTAAACAAGGTGGCCTAAGTACCTTGGAAACACGTTTTTCAAAAAAATGGACTCAAGCAGACTCCGGAGCTCAAGTTCGACCTTTTTAAGTTCCCGCATTAGTCTGGCACATCATTCTCCCTGGCAAAGAAAAAAATGCAGCTCTGCAAGTTATCTTCTTCAAGCTGCTTTCATTTATCTCCATCTAACTTCTTAATCTCCCACTTTGTGACCCAAGTATTGTTCTCTTGTTCCAGTCCTTTCCAATGTACCAAATATTTGTTGTATTTCCCATGTGTGTGTCCGTTATTTTCTTATCTAGAATCGATCCACTTCTTCTTTCCTCTTCACTTTGGAACCCGCTTTGCCTCCATGTACTACTTCATCAATAAAAACCCCTTCTACACCATCCCCATGAAAAGAATACAAATATGAAACATTAAACACTGGAGAAATATCAAAATTCCTGGAAATTCTACCTCATAAGCATTATCGTTTATTTTTTCATGATTTTGTAGGGACCAATCTTCTTGTACTTCAGCTTGTTATAGGTTCCTCTTGGAAACCTTTCCTTCATCAAATATACCATAACCAACTCACCAATTGTAAATACCTTTCTCCATCTATGCACATGTGCGAGAAGAAGTTAATTGTGCTAACTAAATTCAAAATCACACGCCACACGAGAGCCTTGAGCATTTGACTCCAAAGGAAGCTTGGTCCAACACTAAGCCATATGTCTCATTTTTTCAAGTCTTTTGGAGCCATTCTTGGGTATTTGTGCCAAAGAAAGAAAAGGAAAGATTTGGATAAGAAGATTGACTTTTCGGCCAATTTATGAAAATCGGATCTCGAGAATCAAAAGTTATGGCCGTTTGAAGTTCAAGAGGTCAAACATTGACTTTTCTCTCCATTGCGGCTATTTCGGCAAAATTGGGTCTCGTGTCTGTCTGTCCCGAGACACTTTCATCTGCATCACCCGATTCGAGCTTCCTTGTTCCGCATGTCTGCTGTTGACTAGGTCGTGGGGCGTTGACCTTTGCATTTTCCATGATGTATGGTTCTTTTTGTGGATTTTTACCTTTTTGCATCCTACGCGTCCCGGACGTCCCAACCTCTGAACACATTTCTTCGCGCCACCCGCAATGCACTAAATTGTGGAAAAATCAGCTTTGTGCATCCCATGCGTACCCGTGTCCCAACTATCCCACGGACCACCTAGGACAAAAAGTTCCGACTTCGTCGATCTCCCTTACCGGTGGTGATTTCAGCAATGCGCGCCCCACGTGTCCCGTTGAACTTGTGCGGTCTAGGACATAGAAAGCTGATTTAGCTGATTCCTTTGTATTTTGGCTCCAAACACGAGTACAAAAGAACCTTGATGCGATCCGCCGTGCGATCCGTAGCTTCCAAACCCACAATGCATTAAAACAAGCCTGCGACTTCATTTTTAGATTTTTTCAATTTTTGCTAACTTGTTGGATTTTTTCCTTGGATGGGAAGTTAGAGAGAAACCAAGGGGCCCCCAAAACATGATTTTGGGCATTGAATCAATCTACTTGCTCGGGATTGAAGAATCTGATGCATTTTATCAAAATTACCTCAAGGGGTGAATTTTGGATAACACTAACATGCTGAAGAAAGACCATGTTATCAAATGGGAAGAAGCTTCCATTCAAAATTTCAATGGGATCAAAGAAGCATTAAAGCATGCCCCTATTTTAGCAGCTCCAAATTACAAGAATCCTTTTCAAATGTTTTCTTTTGCTTAAGAAAACACCATTGCATCTGGCTTGATGTAGAAGGATGATGAAGGGGCCGAGAGACCAATTGCGTTTTCCAATGGGCATTGCGAAGGAGCCGAGTTGAAGTACACCATCATGGAGAAGAAAACATTTGACTTGGGAAAGCAACAAAGGTTTTCAAACCTTACATCTTGAGCTCTAAAGTTGTTTCTTATGTTCCCCACACCATGGTGAAAGATATCTTATCGAGAGATGGAGGTCTCGAAAAATATGCGGATGGGTAAACGAGTTGTAGGAATATGACATGGATATCCAAACCACGAAATTGATAAGAGATTTGGGCCTAGCTAAGCTTATGGCTGAGAGAAACTTGCAAACTATTGAGGTAAATGAAGTAGAATTAAAGAGGGTGGATGTCCTTGAAAAGTTGGTAAGCTCTAAATGGTACAAAGATATAATCTTTTATCTCGACATCTATGTTTTCCTCAACATTTGAGTAAAAATTAGAAAAGAGCTCTTAAGTTAGCCTCTCAAAATATGTCAATCTTGATTTTGGGTTAGCTTGGAAGAACCCGGAGGGAGTGCTCTTAAGATGCATTGATGAGGATGAATCCCCAAAGGTAATTGTTGATCTCCATGGAGGAGTTTGTGGGTGACATTTTGAGGGCTTTGGAAGAGTTCAACACATAAAATCTTGAGGGCTGGTTATTGGTGGCCAACTCTCTTCAAAGATACAATCCTTCCGGTGTTGGTCATAAATGGATTATGATAGCCATTGATTATTTCACTAAGTGGGTGAAAGCAATCCCCACCAAGAAAGCAACACACGAAAGTCATCATGGACTTCATGTTGAATCAAATCATATGCATATTTGGAGTGATGACTAAGATTATTGTTGATAATGCCATGAGTTTCAGAGCAAAACCTTTGGTGGAAATATGCAAAGAGCATGGAATCAATTTGACATATGCTTCTAACTACAATCCCCAAGGAAATGGACAAGTGAGTCCAAAATAAAATTTTGTTGAAGATCATTAGAAGAACCTTGGAGATGAACAAAAGGAAGTGAGATGAGCAAGCTGAATTTTTATGTTTGGGTTGACAAAATCATTGTCGAAAGAGCTACTTATTAAAATCCCATTTTAGTTGGCATATGGAACTCAAGATTTGTTTCCCCTTCATTTGCAATTATCTTCATTTCAGTTTTTTCAACAAATTGAAGATCAAGAAGTTAGTCCATATGATGCTTGAATCAATCAGATTATTGAGTTAGATGAAGAAAGAAGGGCATCCCATCAGCGGCATGTGAAGTTCAAAGAAAAGTTGAGGAAGTTATTTGACAAGAAGGTGACTCCAAGAGCTTTTAGCATTAGGGATCTTGTGCTATTATGGGATAACAGGCATGAAGATAAGGGCAAGCATGGTAAATTTGATGCATTTTGGATGGGCCCTTATTCAATTGACATTTGAATTGGTGAAAATACCTTCTTCCTAAAAGAATTAGACAGGGAACTGCTTGAATTACCTGTTAATGGTAGGAATTTGAAACATTTCCTTGATTGATTTCTCAAAATCAAGGTATACTCCATTTGTACAGTGTATAGTCTTTTGGTTTCTTTCTGCTTTCATGTTTTTCTATTTTTGTTTTTCCTGGTCCTTGGTGGCCGTTTTGTTGGTTTCTCGATTCATCCTTGGGGAGTTGGTTATTATTGTTCTACTTTGCAAGCTTATTCTTTGACTTTGTTGCCCAATGGTTTGTTTTTGGCACTTGGTCTAATATTTGTTCTTGTGGCACTCACAGGGAGTGCCCATCCCCAGTCGGAGCCAATGTTGGTGCTCAATTTGATCTCACCCCGTTTGTCCTTGAAATTCTTCAATTTGCGGGCTCTATCATGTTTTCTATCTCCCGTATTGATGCATGAAATTTTTTTCCTCCATTTGGTTGCCATGATCAGTCCCTTCCTTTAGTTGAGGATCACTTTAAATATCCATAATTTGTTTTTTCGTTCCTCTATCCATATGAAAATATTTGTAACTTGGGCGTAAACTTGGGTTTTTTCCCTTCCTTCCGTTTTCCACAATCACGTTTTGTTTTCCCTGTCATTTTTGTCCCAAGTATCTATGGAAATGTGATTAGATGTGGCTTGAAAGATCATATTTGGGCCTTATATCATTTCCAAATTCTCTATCTTGAAAGAAAGATTCATTTTCGGGCTCAAATGGTGATTTTCCTACATTTTACAATTTGACGGTGTGTTTTCCCCATCAAATTTACATCTCAGCATCTATGGAAACGTGGCCCTTTCTGGTTGGATGCGGCTCAAAGGGCACTTTGAAAACTCTAAGGCTTGCTTCAACTCAAAACTTTTCCATGTGGAGGGCCGATGCTCATATGAAAATTTGCCTTTTGGTTTGACCTTGGAGTTGCACCGGGGAGACACGTGGAGGTTTCCGTTGCCTTGCCTAGACTTAGAAAAAAATTTTCATGCGGTCGATACAACTTTAGCGGACCATGGACACATGGAGGGGGCTGGTGCTCATTTGAGGATCAACCTCAGGGTCCCACCTTAACAATTACGTCGGGGAGACACGTGGAGGCTTCCACCAGCCCCGCTCTATACTTAAACTTTTCAAATCAATTTTCTAAGGCCTAGGACACGTGGAGGGACCGCGCCTGTTTGGGGACTAGCCCATAATTTTTATTTTGAAGAAGCGCCAGGAGGACACTTGGAGGCTTCTGCTCACACTACCTTTACTTGTACTTTTCAAAGGCCAAGGAAAACTGCGTCTTGAACCCTAGACACATGAAACCTTCCACTAATCCTTAAACTTTCTTAACAACTCTACAGTGAGACACTTGATGGACCCACACTTGTTTGGGGTCTCCACTTTGTGGCCCATCTCAATATGGGCCATTGAGACATGTGGAGGCTTCTGTTGGCTACTTTTTTACTGAGACGTTTTCAAAGGCGAAAAGGTGTTTTTCTTGGGCCCAGGGCATGTGGAAGGCCCGCGCTTGTTTGGAAACTTTCCCTTGTACTTATCCTTTGAAGTTGTGCCAAGGAAACACATGGATGGCTATAATATAAAGTAGAAAATGGGAAAAATCAATGGTTGTTGCATTGCGTCATTTTTCCGCCATTTTTGCTCCAAGACTCTGAAGATGTGAATACACATTGATTTTCATCATGTTTTGATATAATTCCTTTTTGTTTTTTTTTTGCAAAGTGCTTTATTGAATGGATTCGAACTTAATTTGTGAGTCCAATGATTGTTAAGGTCAATATTTTGAAGTTGGAATTTCTCGGGAACTTGTAAAAACATGAATTACCGGAAGCTAGATGCGGGATAGAGTTGCGAGAGGAAAAAGAGGAAAATGATTAAATGATGAAGGTTTCATGTGTAAAGGATGGAAAAGGTGTTGCCTCGAGAGAGAAAAGGATTTCCAGGTCGAGATCCAGGCTATGCAGATCCTCCGGAAAAGGATTAAAATGATGATTTCTCACCGACAAAATCAAATTATTAAAAGGATTTTCAAAAATGTTGTGGCATGGCATCCTAGTCATTAGTCGAGGGTTTAAGAAATGTGATCAGTTCATAATTGGTCCACCTGGTAGCTTTTGTTGCAAATTTGTTAAACGTCACTTTCTGAGGCAAATTGGTAACAAGCAAAGGTCCCCTGAATATTCTTCTTTCTTGGTGGGGAAATTTTGGGATGAGTGAGTGAGTGAAATGTATAAATACAATGAGAATACTCTTGCAAATAGTCGGGGGTTGAATTCTTAAGAGAAAATTTTGAGAGAGCCCGTCTTCCTGAGAGACCAATCCGAGAAACCTGTTAATATCCTTTGTTTTAAATTTCAATCACGTCAAGTGCTATGTGAGTGTACAACCATTGAAAAGCTCTGAGACTATTCAAAGGAACTTTCCCATGCTTTGATGAATTTAATCAATTTCAAGTTAATCTATGTCAATCTTGGAGCAATTTGTGTCTGCTTTATTTTAGAATGTATGTAAGTAGTTTTTCTTATTCCTATTGCAATCTTGTGTTAAATTCCCTCTGAATCACACATGATCTTATCCCTGTGACAATTTAGTGGCATTTGCAATTTCATTTCAAGAATAGCCTTCATCTTGTGATGAGATAAACAATTTAAAATCACTTCACTTGTCATTTGTTGATAAATATTATCTGTAAGCCTTCGAGTGTATCTTAGGCGTGAGGAACTAGGGGTCTTTGATGTTTAATTGAGTCTTTTAGCTCGATCCTTCATGCTAGATTCTCAAATATTGTGTGAAAATGTGCGGATCTAGGCCTCCATTGAAGCACACCTTTTGGTTGAAGGAATATCTTAGCTATTCAAGCTTTCTATCATTTAGTTTTCCAATTGTTGTGAAGTCTCTCAAAGATCTGTATAATCAACTTTATCCTACTCAATCTCCCACAAAAATTATTCAAAAACCATGAATCCATCCTGAACTACCCTGTTTTCCTATATATCAACAAAGGAACAAAATCTATTTACTAAAATATGCAGAACAATCAGGATCCCATAATGTCTTCAATAACCTTAGCCTTGTTTTGAAAGTATCTCCATCTTTTAGAAGTGACAACTCTTGATAGTTAAATTATGGAGTATTGATCATACTTTCCCAACGTTGTCTTCATAAAATTTTTGTGAAAGAAGGATATCTCCATCTCCTTCATCAAACAGAGGTTACTGATATGGGTCCTCTCACTTGGTCGAAAGGCACGGCCTAAAGTAGTGAGGATAGGTCAAATCGTCTTGAACGTGCTATCCATCTCTCCACAAATCTGAGTGAAAAATGGCCAATTAGATCTCATCCCGGCTAAAACATGACACACATTATGATCTATCTATCTCTAAGCTCCATGTTGAATCTGTGATGTTGCTCAGAGTTGAAAGGAGAACAAATTTTGATACCAATAGAACATTGTAAACTTAGAATGGAATAAACTTAAATGTTTTAAAGCATGGCAAATGAAATAGATAAATATCTAGTTTGAAATACGTGGATCTCTATTATATTGTTTCAAACCTACAATAAATGTCAAAAAAATATACAGAGTGCCCCGAACTAAGAAAGACAAAATGAAAACTTAAAATGAAGTATGGAAGATAAAAATGCATCGCAAATTAGTTTTTATTACCCTTGAAAGTTACTTATAACTTCATTAATTGAGCTAGGGGGTAGAAAAACACCCCTGTAGAGAAAAGAGAAAAGAAGTTTGTTTAAACAACTCAACCATTAACAATTAAACCTTATGAATCTATTCAAATTTGGTCAAGTGCAACTCTCCATGTCTGTTTGGAAAGTTGAAGAAGAAAGAATGGCGGATCAAATCAAGTCTGGTTGTTGAGAAGGTTTAATTCACATTTTAATGGTAGGAAAGACGTTTTGATCAAATTCACCCACTTAAGTTGTCAAAAATTAATTTTGAAGGTTCTTATGCAAAGAGGATTTCGAGCCCTTTCGAAAAAGTACTCATTTTCCCAAATCTGAGCTTCTGTCGAAAGTTATGGCCTTATGAAGTTTTTACTTTGGTTAGATTGAAAAACAAAAGGGAAATTTTTGTAAATCAAACCCGCGGGCCCAAAAATTACTTAGGGATTTTTTTGCAAAAAAATAAATAAAAAAAGTCACAAATTCCTCCGAGTTCCGCCAATTCAATTTTGGAAAAATGCCTAGTCAAGTTCACGGGCCGGCACTTTCAAACATTACCTTTTAGAAATAGGCCAAAATTCTTAAGTCTCCCCATCATCTGCTTCTCCACATCACTTGTGGGTCTAACACGTGGCTTCTTTAGGCATCAGCGAAGGTGCGGGTTGTTTTTAACCTTCGCACTTTTAACGTAAAATGCTAATATTTCAAAGTTTTTCCCGATAGTCTGCTTCCCGTTGGAAACTTGGGGCATGACATGTGGCATCCACAGGTGTCGGTGAAGGCACGGGATTTTGAACCTTTTGCCATTTAAAACAAAAAGAGTTAAAACCCAAATTACCTTGACGACACTGCCTTCCCACTTTGGGCTTAAAAACGTGTCATGTGTCCCTTGCGGCTTGGAAAATTTTATTCCCAGGTGCCCGCAAGTCCGCCTTTGGGAAAAATTTCTTCCCCAGGCCTGCAGTCCGCCTCTAGGAAAACTTTCTTCCTAGGCCCGCCTTTGGGAAAAATTTCCTCCCGGGGCACTGTTGGCTCGTAACTTGAGAAATATGAGGAGTTAGGAGGACTTATTTATATCATTAGAAAGGGGAAGAAATTTTCTATCTAATGGAAATGTTTTCAAGAAACCTTAAGTGCTTAAATATGAGAAAAATCAAGTTAAAGTGTAAGCATGAGTATGAGAGTAGGTAAGTGGGAAATTACCCCTTTTTAACTTAAATGTTTAACTCTAAAGCATGGGTTGATTTTTTAAGGGGTCACGTTATGGAATAAGAGAATGTTTTCTATCCCATGTAAATAAGAACCTTGGTTATTGTTTAGACCTAGTGAAATTAAAAACCTTGTGCATTTAATTGCTTTGGCCCCTTTGACCCTCTAAAATTAATTAAGGAATATTTAACTATAGTGTTAATTTAATTATTTATTAAATTAACATCTAAGATAAATTTAACTATATTTGGATTAATTATACTCGTTAATTTTGTAATGTGGATCTAATGGTTGTTACAATGGGAAATTTCATTTATTAAAATTTTATTGACTTTGAATCCTTGTTGTGGCAAATTATTCTTGAAGCCTAGTATAAATTTTTTTCTATCTAAACCTAGGTTGTTCTTGGGTCTCGAGTGGTCATTTTAGCGGGCGTTACACTCCTCTTGGATCACAAATTCAACATCCTCTCAAACATCCTTTTTGAGTATTCTCGAGGAAGTATATGAAACATCCCCATAACCAACAGGCTGGGTTGAGAATCCTTCCACCAAGAAACTTTTCATCCACCTTGTTTCACTTTTCGACAATCGAAAGAAAGATGACCTAAGGAAAAACATTTCATGAATTTGAGCGGAAAGCCTTCATATTCAATAGGTTGATTCCATATCCTGTCCAAAAATTTGAGTTCAATGGAGCAGGTAGATCAAGAGAGGTATCCAAGATCCACCAAAATGCGAGCATAGGTAGTATGGGTGTAAAGTTCAGTTTTAGAATCAATGGAAAAAAATTCCCAATGCATTACCAATAGAAATCAAACTCTCCTCCCCCAAAACTGCAGTGGAAGATGAGGTAAAAAACACATACATGATTGATGTTTAATTTTTTAGCGATTGGATTGAAATACGGGAACCACAATTTCATCAACAGTGATGATTATGTAGTTCCCATAACTTGGAGAAGATAACATCTCTATCTTCAACAACATTAAAGACCACAACTTTGACCATATTTTATGAAAGCTATCCCCAAATAGTTTCTCTATATGGGTATTCAAGATGGCTTAGAAACCAGTTCCAACCCTTTAATCTTAACCACCACACCTTCAAATCCTTCTTTTAGAGTGGCTTCCCTTTGAACAATGAAAGTAAATTCTTGCACCTTAAGCATGCTCTCAAAATTTGGAACAATGGTTTCTTTTTTACCATTTTATTGTTCTCCATGAGAAGGAAAACTTACTACAAGCATTTTGTTGAGGATTTATGAGAGAGGAATTTATCAAGGTATTACGTGGGCCTTGATTGTAAGCGGTATCTTGATGGGGGAATGGAATTTTCATAGTGATATTAGGGAGATTAGTTTTGGGGGTATTGGGATAACCTCAAATTCATGATTTGTAGGAATATTTGTTGAAATTGCATGTAAAGACAATTCATATTGCATGAAATTAATCCTCATCTCATGCTCTTTAAGTTATAATTCCTTTTCTTGCTCTCTAAATTATTTCCCTTAAGATGCATTAATTTCTCTTCATTGTCTAAACCAACAATGAATGTTTGTCCCTGATAAAATGAAAATAATAAATTAGACATTAAATAATACCTATCAATATATAAAAGTAAATGATGTAAGAATGAAAATTCATACTTTTTGAGTATTACTTGATTTAGTGCCATTTGTAATGAATATTGGAGAAAAAATATTAATAGTTAAATGTATACTAAAATCATTTAGTCATGTGTATCCCCTACATGATAACAAACACATATATCTTATTTGATAATACCCTCAAAACATTATATATATATATATATATATATATATATATATATATATATATATATCTAAAATAATTCTTTGTATAAAACCATGTAAACAACATTAAAATCTACTTACATTAATGCATATAGATGATATATTTTTATAAGAGCATGAAAATATTCTACGAAGAGAAATGATAATTTTTATTTGATTAAAAGAAAAAATAAATAAATCAAAATCATAGTGGTGTGGGAATTTTTTTACTTAAATAATTACATTAAACTAATTAGAAATTCTCACAAAAATCGTCAATCATTTCTTCACAACCAAAAATAATAAAGAAAATATGAAAGCAACAATATTTGTAAATCTATGGGTAATGCATTAGTAACCACATGTTGACCATGGTCGCGGTTCACTCCAAACCATAAAATATTCCATCAACCATGTTAGTGTCCTAATTGGAAATTCAAGCTCATAATAGGAAAGGACCATGTGGATGCATTCATAGAGTCTTCTTCACAACCCTTATAGTTAGGGAAATTTGTATATGTTTGAATACCTCATGCTAATGTCATTTTCCACTATGCCCCCTTCTAAATAGAAAAATTCAACCTCACCAAACCCTTTAAGTATTTCACAACAATGAATATTTCATGCTTGAGTGTAGGTAGTATAAGATTTTGGGATAAGTGTTTCCTCTATTCTAAGTCGACGAAAAATAAAAGCACAATAACACTAATTATAATGAACAACTCAATTCTATGACCTTAAACAATGCCGGACCATTTATAAACTACATAAGACATATTTATTAGAAACATGTTTTTATACAAATGAAGGATTACATAAATTCATAATTTTTCCTTTTACTAAACTTTAAATTAATTTCTCATTAGAAGAATTGGATAACAATATTATTAGTAAATTTTTTTATATAGTGTAACGACCCAAAAATTCACACACGAACAACACAGTAAAAGACAGGATAATTTTTTTTTTTGACTTGCTTGACACATAACATGACACAACATGTCGTCACCAAGGATACAACTAACACTGTGAACAACTTGATACAAGGATGGCCATAAAGGCAGCACGGAAACGTTCACACCTTTCAAGGACAATTTACTTTTCTTTTAGACATGACAACATAGAAGTCCAACCACAAAACACACTTACAGTTAGGGCCAACCACAAAGAGATATTCTTGAGGATTATTTATTTTAATAAGACATCTTGCAATTCTTAGCTTACGTTTTCAAGGAGACTCAAGATATGATTCATACAATTCATCTTACCAAGCTAAGTTTATTCCTTTTTCACTGAGTAATTAACTTTAAATCTTCTCTATTATGACATTTATTTGTTTAATTCGTTTATTTAGAGAAAGGGGGAATTTAATTCCGCAAGGCCATCTATTAACACTTACTCTACTAGAACCTGTTCATGCCCATATGACAACATGGGTTTGCGTTCAACATACTTAAGAGAAGAAAGACAAAGCACCTTGGAAGAAGGTTAGAAGAAGAAGGAGGTTGAGTTGAAATCATCTTCAAGGCCTCATTAGTTATTAACCTGGTTTTTATTGAAGCTTGAGGATTTATCGAAAATTATTAAATATTTTACTTAGGCTTCACTGGATGATTTTTACAAAAGAAAACAATTTACCTTTCAAATGGTTGAGAGACAGATTGCGTGGTTTCGAAACCGATTCCTTCTACTTATTAAATCTTATTATCTTATATCAACTAACAATTTTTTTCACCTTAGGATCATTCTAAGAATTCGCCATAAAAAGGATAATGTTCGCTAGTGTAGCTTAGGGATATCAAGTTTTAAAATTTTTACTTCACAAAGGATGGTTTCATCTTGATCACTCATGGAATTATTTAATTTCAAATAGTTCACCTCTACATTTATTTGTTGAATATAAAATTATTATTTTTGTTTAGCTTCTTTAAGGGTTAACCGACCCATTTTACTTTACTTATGATATATTGTCACTCAGTCTTAGAAAGATTTAACTTGACAATTTATTCTCAAGATCAAAGTTTTACAATACTCATATCAATGTAAAGATTGAATACCATTTCTCACAAAGGTAAGTTACCGGTTTACCTACGAGAAGGACAAGACAACATCATCACGAAATTTGTAACAACCCAAGGCAAGAGGTCTTCTAAACTCCTTTGCAGAACTATTACAAAATTTACCTCACATTGGAAATTTTTACAAGGAACTTCATAAATCGCTTGATGAAACCTTTACAACTCTTTCCTTTAATCTACTCGCATAATCCATCTGGACAAATACTAGCTAGAATCGAGTTCGCGAGAACCGAGCATGTTAAGGCTACACATTGCAACAGTAAGCTAACATTTAACAATATCAAGAGAGGAATGTTCTAATTCACAAATGGATTTAAAACACAACCCACAACTCCAAAATTATTCGCATGAGAAAGAAATCTAAACCATCCAACAAGGAGAAAGTCAAAATACCAGTAAGAACAAAATCACATAAATCAAGGCAAGACCTTATGGGTTAGGAACAAGAAAGTCAAGAGTGTTTATATTTCCTTCATGTAATCCTATGGATTACGTGATTGGAATCCAATACTCAATCCATCCATCTAAAGAGGTCCAAGAGAAGACAAAACATACTAATTATGATCGTAGGCGCGAAACAAAACGACATTATCCAAATCTCCCAGGGGGAGGCTTCATAGCAATAATTAGGGTTTGACGCCCTTAAAAGAAAAACAACTATAGTTTCAGTTTTAACCAAGGAGTTTTACCGCTACCTTCTTATAGGATTTCTTAAACGTAGGACTAGTTAACAAAACAAAACCACTCTTCCAAAAGCGTACAAAGGAGACACAAAAAGGGCCATTATTCTACCAACAAACCTTATCCTAAACGTCAACTTCTCTACATAATATAAGGGAAGGCTAAACCCAAAATTCGTTAATAATTTTTATATATTTCCGACAATGTCAATAAGTATTAAAAATAAAAATTGATTTCCTTAACAAGGCCACAAAATGGGACCTTTTAGTAACCAAGTTTGAAGTATAAGATATTCGAGTTCGAAAACAAAGGGATTCGATACACAGAGGGTAAAACACCAACGATGCCCCAGACTCAAAAGACCTTACCACGAGTGCAAGCACAAAAAAAAAAAAGAACCGACACACATATCCATCAGGAAGGTTACGCAGTGCAGTCAGGCCTAGAAGTTCTATGAGCTCCTTGCCAATGGTATAGAAGATGGAAATTTTACCCGATCCATGTGGGCTTATCAAGGACATGTCTAGCAAATATCCAAACAGATGAAAATAATAACCACCTATTATATTATCACTGTAATCAGCTGTCATCTAACAGGTAACGAGTTCACGAGTCCCATACCATGGATTCACCTACAACTTTTGTTTCGGTCCAGCTATTAATAGCTTGCTTGCGACCCTTAATAAAATTTGTAGAGATTTCATTCAATAAAACTTACAATGTTTCCCCCTTACTTTAATCAAACAAGAGTTTGAACCGGGTAGTAGGTATGGTAATTCTCTCAACACGTAGAGGCCAAAATAGATGTCAGGTTATTCATCCTCTAGAACTGGGTACAAAAGTCAACCATGAACAGTTCTAAAACAAGACCCTAATGCCATTTTCTAATTAAACAGAAAGTAAGGAATGCCCACAGGCTTAGACAAGTTTTAGAACACAATGTCACTATTAATGTACTTTTTAGCAAAACAGGAGAGCCCTAAACAGGAAATACGTATTTATTCAAGCAAATAGAGATATGAAGGCTTAACCTTCCATACAGTAAGCCTTCAATTATAAATACCATCACAGAATTCTTTTAAAAGAGAGTCATACAAGCAAACGAAACTCTATAATATTTCCTTCCCTACGAACTAGTCTGCATCACTCAATATTGCAGTAGCCCATTTAGACAAATATAAATAGAGTAAGCTATAAGAGAGGAAAGAACATTCTAAGCAAAACCAGCGAAATTGGAACGAGATTTAAAGGAACAACCAACACAATCAGGCAGCGATATAAACAACCACGAAAACATTTTGTCTAGGTGCCATTCAAGAGGAAAGAATAATCATTTCAAGATACTGAAAGAAGGTAGAAAACTATTACAAGGAGTAGATTTAACATGCCTGATTAGAATTCTTCCAATCCAACAAGCACGTCGACCAGGGCTCGGGCAACAGCAACACAACCTGCGCAACTTCTCTTCCTCAGCCTGCTGAAGGTCCAAACTCTGTTAACGGCCATGCTCTTGACTTCATAAAATCAATTGTATAGTCCGAAATGTGCATCTCTGCCCATAGTTCGGTCGGGTCGCATTGACACCCGATTATCATTCCCTCGCTGATCTTCTGGCGACACCCTATCTCCTCTTCCCAAAGATTGTTGCCATGCATCCCTGGGTTTCTCAGAAGTAGATCCAAAATCCTCCGAACACCGCTCCAAATTAGCCCTTAGCCACCACATACTGTGAAATCCATGACCGTGGAAGGAGGAGAACCAGAACATGAGCTCTTCTGTGAGTTCCTGCTCTCTTCTCCTCAGCCTAATAGTAGTCTCTTCTGGTATGAGGGAGAATCTACATAGAGGACAGGTTATTTGTTGGTGATCCTGCCACTTGTCAAGACAATTTCTGTGGAAGAAATGAGAGCACGGCAGTTCCCTTATCTGATCCCCTTCTTCAAACTTACACAGACAAACAACGCATTCCACCACATGGGTAATGTTTGCAGGTGTTTTGTAGGGCACAACAGGAAGGCTCTGCCTGATTTCATCAGCTATGAGGGGCAATTGGGCAAGCTCGGACCCCAAAACTGGAGCAGTCTCTGAAGATGTTTCAGGATTAGAATTAGAATATTCCCTTCTGAGCAGTTGGGTACTCCTGCTATTCACTTGTATATTATTAGCAGAAGAAGTAGAAAAGAATAGGCCCAAAATATACATAAATGATTCGCAATAGCCTTTAAGGATTAGGCTGGAAGGATTTTCAAGGATTGAGGCTGAGAGGACTTGTGTTGATGAATACGAATTCTGATGACACACGAGAGAAGCTTGGGAACCCCATGATTTGAAGCTCGGACACAAGACATAATGATTACATCACGCTCCTGGCTCTGAAAGGCATCTACCGTAATGATAAATAAACCTTTTCCTTCATCAGATTGAGGACAACATCAAACTCTCGGTGCAAATGTTTCAGCTGTAGCTTGCAAGGTGCGATAAATCCAACAGAAACCTTTATGCCTGCCAACTTGGTGACTCGTTGAAGCAGCTCATAAAATTGCAAGCAAATGTGCTTCATGAATATTCTGATATGATACAGATCCACGCCTATGAGGTTCTCTTCCATGAGTTACATCGTAAAACAAGTGAGATCTCAATAGAGAAACTTGCAAAGGAATTTCGTCAGGTCTCCTGGTAACACTCTCACTGTCACATAGTCGATTTTGACAGAAAAGTCTTGAAGGAGGATCCCGAATCAGAGGATGCATTGATATTGCACAGAAAACAACATAGTGGACATTCTACCTGTTGGAAGCACTCAAAAGGCTTCAACCACACTGCTGACATGCTTGTCGCTCAAGCTAAATTATCGTCCGCAGTCATTCTTTGTGGAGATCCGGCAAGAACACACCTCGCAGCACCCAAGGAACAATGGAGGCAACACGTCTGCTTCACTAGCTTGCAGCTGGAGCACACCCAGACTCCACAACCGAGCCAACATCCTCCCAGCGCGTGTCAAAAGGGCAGACTTGAAAGGAAACTCCATTAAAGTGTAGCGGCCAGTCTCCAGAGGAGCCCACGTGGCCAGGGAAGAATGCTCGAGCAAAAAAACCAGTCTAAATCCAAACAAAAGACTCCCCAAATTAGGGGTTTCCTTCCCCAAGACGTGGCGAGATAAAGCACCGAGAATTCAAAGAAAGCGAGTAGGTCATAAAGATACAGTGCCTGAATTGGTTAAAGGTCATTTGGAAGAGACAGTGTGTGCCCCCACTTGGCATTCAAACCAAAGGAAAGACCAACACGCCTTGCCTAAAAGAATAATGAGTGGTAAGTGCTCTTCCTCCACGCATAATTAAAGGCCAGGATTTTTCAACAAAAAGGAAACAAGTGTACGCGGCTAGCAAGGGCCAGCAACGACAACGAAAACACGACACCAGCAAACACGATGAAGAGGGAGATGATTGAGTATTCCTTGTGACCAAGGCGAAACCCACCAATGATCGACGAAGGCACAATGACGTTCCATGCTTAGCACTCGATCGCCGAAGGATGAACACGTGCAACGTAGAACAGGACATTACATATAGTTCAAAAATTTAGTTCTATATTTTGTTAGTCTTGAGAGTTAAAAGTTTATA
Organism: Taxus wallichiana var. yunnanensis; assembly: GCA_018340775.1. Lineage (NCBI taxonomy): Eukaryota > Viridiplantae > Streptophyta > Pinopsida > Cupressales > Taxaceae > Taxus > Taxus wallichiana. The sequence goes on from CM031235.1 coordinate 879,387,701, forward strand.
TTGAAAGGCTTGTTACTCTCACTCTTTGTTTTCATTTCACATAATTATTTAAGTATTTTAACATTTTTGAATATTTTGAGTATTAAATATTTTGTGTTCAAAAGGACATTCCATTTGAATGAATCAATTATGTAGGTGAAGCTCATTTATAATATTAAGAGAAATAAGAAAATATGTCATAACATTCAAAAATTTGAATGAAATCTTTGTGGAATGTTTTCTATGAAGAGAGTTTCTTTATTCAACACATCAACTTATGATGTTTGAAGCTATTATAAGTTTTGATGGTGAAAATTCAAAGGAAAATTTTAATGGTGCGGAAAGTATAGGCAACTTTAGCCAAGCTATAAGACCAAATTGTATTATATGATAGTGCAAAAATTTAATAATATTAAATATTAGATAATATATTATTTAAATAACACTATAATATTATATTATAAAATTTTGTAATAATTGTAAAATTCTATAATATTAGTGAATACATTATCAATATTATATAATGTGATTAGAAATAACAATAATCCTTATTAATTAATTAATACTTATTTTTAGTTCTCAAAACTAAAGTCATATTATAGTTTTCCTACGGTTAGATCTCATAGTTGGGTCACATAATCATCATTTTGGTTTTTCTTACTAAATGGTCCACCGACATCCTACCCATTATCTTCCGTAAAACCCGAATCTAGATTTTCGTTTTACACCTTCCTAACCCTAAGATAAAGTAGGATTCAGGTTGTCTATATTCCACCCACAACTTGTTCTTCTTCCCAAATTTATCTTCAAGATGCTTCTATATGTGTTTTGTTTTCAACCTAATGTTATCCACATTTTGATTATTTTGTGGATAACATTGTGAGAAAATTACAACCCTCTCTCTAGTAGTGACCTCCTGGCGCATAAATATAATACCACAACTACATGCATACACGATAACATATATCAAGGATGAGGAAATAAATTTATGGTTTTGCATTGATGATGTAGACTCTTCCATCACAACAATAGAAGATAACACTAATTAGTCTTTGAGTGATACCCTTATGAGGGAATAACATGAAGTGGACATGTTATCCTAAAAGGCAAATTGAGGGCCTTAGACATATCGATAAGATGTTGTGGATTGGGAAGTCGGTGGAAATGATGCAATAATTTGACCACCCAAAGGATAATGGTGAAGAGGCATAGAGACTTCATATGACACACACACAAAAGGAGGAAAGCCTCAAGTTGTTTCTAATGACGTCCACATTTTCCTTGCCCCAAGAGGGAAATAGACCCTCTCTACTAAAAATTACTTAGGAAAATCGTAAATCTATGGGTAATGCATAAGGAACCACATGTTTACCATGTTCACAGATTCCCTCTAGAACATGAAATATTCCATCAACCATGTCATTGTCCTCATTGGAGATCTGAAGCCCTTGATAGAAATGGACCACGTGGATGCATTCATAGAGTCTTCTTCACAACCCTTCTAGTTAGGGAAACTTGCATATGTTTGAATACCTCATGCTAATGTCATTTCCTTCTATGCCCCCTTTTAGAAGACACGTCCAACCTCATCAAACCCTTTAAGTTCTTCTCAAAATGAATATTTCATCTTGTAATGCCCCGTTCGGCGTGTACCCTAGTTCTTGTCGCAATGACCCTTTTTGTTGAGTGTCGAATGGCTGTGTGAATTTCCGTTGTCTTAGATCTTGTCTCAGTGATGTTTTAGAACCTTCCCTCTCCTTCTTGCGTTCTCAAGTCATTATTGACACCTCTGTGTGTGGACTGTGTAATGTCCTGTGTGCAAACCTATTTAAAGAAGGATCTTGTTGTCGCATAGTTAAGCCGGATCTTTGGCCATTATTGATGTGAGTAGAAATTATTTATATTTATAGTATATAATGATAACAATGTTGCTTTAATTTAATTATCGATTGGCCTCTATCTTATAGTGTTATTGTTTTGCATTATTGTCAAATTGGTATATACGTCTTTGTTAATATGATTAATAATTATTTTAAGTGGTAATAATAATAATAATAATAATAATATTAACCATATTATTATTTTAATTATTGATCGACGATAACTCATTATTTTTAGTGTCGATTGTTATCAACTGTATTATTAATTATCGTTAAACGATTTTATTGTTTGGTTGGTCGCTTTCTTGAATGAACCCGCTTCCACGCGGGAAGGGATTACCCGTTTTGGTGCCATGGTCGTTCCTTGCCTTGTGTTTGCTTTTGAATGCCAACCTCTAGTTTTCTGCGCTTGGTCGCTTAGGCCTGTTCGCATGTTGTTTTTAATCCTTGTGAGTAATGGAGAGTTCGATTCTTACTTCCTCTAGCTTGCTCGTGTGTACGTGATTAAATTTTCTCGGGTTGAATAGTAATCATGCAAAAATTCATATACCTTTTTAGCTTATGAGAACTGTTCAGGTAACCTTGTAACTCCTTTTACATTTGTATTAATATATCTTCTTTCGTATGCTTTGTGAGCTTACCTTAGTTATAGAGATTTTTGTTATCCCGTATCTTTGCTGAAGGAGGGGCTCATGGGGTGCAGTCGGGGTGAGGACTGCCCAGTTTTTAAATATTTTAAACTGCTTTCACCTACCCTCCACTGCCACCTTGGCCGACCAGGTCCTTTCACATGTCTTGTTGCAAGTAGATGGCATTAGTCTCCTCCCAACCACCAACCTGCAGACTGTAATGGCCATTATGTTTCTACCTTGCGTGAGGGAGATGGGAGTCGGTGGAGTCCTGACTTTCTTCACCATGATCTCATTTTGATTCTTTTATTCAATGCGTATGGGCGCAGTAATGGGTTGATATGGTGGTTAGAAGAAGCTACAAGCTAGTGAAGCAGGCGTGTTACCTCCACTTTCATTGGGTGTTGCGAGGTGTGTTCTTGTCGGGGATCCACAGCAATGGCCTGCAACAGTAATTAGCCAGGCAGCAGGCATGTTGCAGTATAGTAGAAGCCTTTTTTGGGCGCTTCCAACAAGCAGGTTGTCCAACTATATTGTTATCTGTTCTGTATCGAATGCATCCTCAAATTCGGGATTCTCCTTCAAGATATTTTTATCAAAATCGATCAAGTGATAGTGAGAGTGTTACCAGGAGACCTGATGAAATTTATTACAAAGATTCTCTATTGAGACCTTACTTGTTTTACGATGTAACTCATGGAAGAGAATCTCATAGAGGTGGATCTGTTTCATATCAGAATATTCATGAAGCACAATTTTCTTATTAAATGTATGCCCTGGTTTTTCTTTTGGTGACCTGCTCACGCCAATTATTAATTTGGCCGTGTGAGGATTTGGTGGAGAATATAGTTGGGTTTGTGGGCAAAAGGAAAAGGGCTTGGAGCTTCCCAATGAAATGTGTGTAGCCATTACTTTTCTACCCACCCCTTTCCTATGCCAAGCATGGCCGTTAATAGAGTATGGACCTTCGAGTGGTGAGGAAGAGAAGTTGTCGCTATTGCCCAAGCCTTGGTCGACGTGCTTGTTGGTTGGAAGAATTCGATCGAGGCATGTTAAATATACTCCTTGTAATAGTTTTCTACCTTCTTACAAAGATATCTTGAAAAGAATATTCTTTCTCTTGAATGGCGCCTTTAGACAAAATGTTTTCGTGGTTGTTTAAATCATTTGCTGATTGTGTTGGTTTGTTCCTTTAAATCTCGTTCCATTTCGCTGGTTTTGCTTGGAATGTTCTTTTCCTCTCTTATAGCTTACTCTATTTCATATTTGTCTAAATGGGCTCTTTGTAATATTGAGTGATGCGAGTCTAGTTTGTAGGGAAGGAAACATTATAGAGTTTCGTTTTCTTATATGACTCTCTTTTAAAAGAATTCTGTGATGGTATTTAAAATTGAAGGCTTACTATATGGAAGGTTAAGCCTTCATATCTCTATTTGGTTGAATAAATACGTATTTCCTATTTAGGGCTCTCCTGTTTTGCTAAAAGGTACATTAATAGTGACATTGTGTTCTAAAATTTTAAGCCTGTGGGCATTCCTTACTTTTGTTTAATTAGAAAATGGCATTAGGGTTTTGTTTTAGAACTGTACATGGTTGACTTTTGTACCCAGCTCTAGAGGATGAATAACTTGACATCTATTTTTGGCCTCTACGTATTGAGAGAATTACTATACCTACTTCCTGGTTCAAACTCTTGTTTGATTAAAGTAAGGGGGAAACATTGTAAGTTTTATTGAATGAAATCTCTACAATTTTTATTAAGGGTCGCAAGCAAGCTATTAATAGCTGGACCGAAACAAAATTTGTAGGTGAATCCATGGTATTGGACTTGTGAACTCATTTCCTGTTAGATGACAGCTGATTACAGTGATAATATAATAGGTGGTTATTATATTCATCTGTTTGATATTTGCTAGACATGTCCTTGATAAGCCCACATGGATCGGGTAAAATTTCCATCTTCTATACCATTGGCAAGGAGCTCATAGAACTTCTAGGCCTGACTACACTGCGTAACCTTCCTGATGGATATGTGTGTTGGTTCTTATTTTTGTGCTTGTACTCATGGTAAGGTCTTTTGAGTCAGGGCATCGCTGGTGTATTACCCACCGTGTATCGAATCCCTTTGTTTTCGAACTCGAATATCTTATACTCCAAAATTGGTTACTAAAAGTCCCATTTTGTGGCTTTGTTAAGGAAATCAATTTTTATTTTAATTTTAAAATACTTATTGACATTGTCGGAAATATATAAAAATTATTAACGACTTTTGGGTTTAGCCTTCCTTATATTATGTAGAGAAGTACAATTAGGATAAGGTTTGTTGGTAGAATAATGGCCCCTTTTGTGTCTCATTTGTATGCTTTTGGAAGAGTGGATTTGTTTTGTTAACTAGTACTATGCTTATGAAATCCTATAAGGAGGTAGTAGTAAACTCCTTGGTTAAAACCAAACTATAGTTGTGTTCTTTTAAGGGCGTCGAACCCATATTACTTGAAGCCTCCCATGGGAGAATTGGATAACGTCATTTTTTGCTTTCACGCCTACGATCATAATTAGTATGTTTTGTCTTCTCTTGGACCCCTTTAGTTGGATGGATTGAGTTTTGGATTCCAATCACGTAATCCATAGGATTACATGAAGGAGATATCAACACTCTTGACCTTCTTGTTCCTAACCCATAAGGTCTTGCCTTGTTTTATGTGATTTTGTTCTTACTGGTATTTTGACTTTCTCCTTGTTGGTTGGTTTAGATTTCTTTCTCATGCGAATAATTTTTGGAGTTGTGGGTTGTGCTTTAATCCATTTTGAATTAAAACATTCCTTTCTTGATATTGTTAAATGTTAGCTTACTGTTGTAATGTGTAGCCTTAACATGCTCAGTTCTCGCGAACTGATTCTAGCTAGTATTTGTGCAGATGGATTATGCGAGTAGATTAAAGGAAAGAGTTGTAAAGGTTTCATCAGTGCAATTATGAAGTTCCTTGTAAAAGTGTCCAATGTGAGGTAAATTTTGTAATAGTGCTTGTAAAGGAGTTTAGAAGACCTCTTGCCTTGGGTTGTTCAAATTGCGTGATGATGTTGTCTTGCCCTTGTGTAGGTAAGCTTGGTAACTTATCTTTGTGAGAAATGGCATTCAATCCTTACATTGATATGAGTATTGTAAAACTTTGATCTTGAGAATAAATTGTTAAGTTAAATCTTTCTAAGACTTAGTGACAATATTTTATAAGTAAAGTAAAATGGGTCGGTTAACCCTTAAAGAAGCTAAACAAAAATAATAATTTTATATTCAACAAATAAATGTAGAGGTGATCTACTTGAAATCAAATAATTCCATGAGTGATCAAAATGAAACCATCCTTTGTGAAGTAAAATTTTTATGACTTGATATCCCTAGCTACACTAGTGAACATTATCCTTTTATGGTGAATTCTTAGAATGATCCTAAGGTGAAACAAATTGTTAGTTGATATAAGATAATACGATTTAATAAGTAGGAGGAATTGGTTTCGGAACCATGCAATCTGTCTCTCAACCATTTGAATGGTAAATTGTTTTCTTTTGTAAAAATCATCCAATAAAGCCTAAGTAAAATATTTAATAATTTTCGATAAATCCTCAAGCTTCAATAAAAACCGGGTTAATAACTAATGAGGTCATAAAGATGAATTCAACTCGACCTTCTTCCTCTAACCTTTTTTTTTTAAAGGTGCTTGGTAATCTTTCTCTTGAGTATGTTGAAAGCAAATCCATATTGTAATAAGGTTATGAGCGAGTTTTAGTAGCATAAGTGAGGATAGATAGCCTTGTGGAATTAAATTACCTCCTTTATTAAATAATTGAATTAAAAAATAAATGTCATAATAGAGAAGATTTAAAGTTAATTACTCGGTGAAAAGGAATAAACTTAGCTTGGTAAGATGAATTGTATGAATCATATCTTGAGTCTCCTTGAAAACGTAAGCTAAGAATGCAAGATTTCTTATTAAAATAAATAACCCTCAAGAATATCTCATTGTGGTTTGCCCTAACTGTAAGTGTGTTCTGTGGTTGGACTTCTATGTTGTCCTGTCTAAAAGAAAAGTAAATTGTCCTTGATGGGTGTGAATGTTTCCGTGCTGCCTTTGTGGCCATCCTTCTATCAAGTCGTTCACAGAGTTAGTTGTATCCTTGGTGATGACATGTTGTGTCATGTTATGTGTCAATAAGTCAAAAAAAATTATCTGTGTTTTCCTATGTAGTCTTGAGCCGGTTTTAGTGGGCGCTACACATACTTGAGTGGATGTATATCATATTTTGGGATAAGTGTGTCCCCTATTCTAAGTCACATGATAGTATAACCACAATAACACTAATTCTAATGAAATACCACAACTTTGACCATGTCTTATGAAAGCTATCCCCAAATAGTTTCTCTATATGGCTATTCAAGATGGCTTAGAAACCGCATCAACCCCTTAATCTTAACTACCACCTTTAGATCCTACTTTTAGAGTGGCTTCCTTTGACCAATGGAAGTAACTTCTTGCACATTTAAGCATGCTCTCAAAAGTTGGAACAATGGTTTCTTTTACCATTTTATTGTTCTCCATGAGAAGGAAAATTACTACTTTTTTAAGCATTTTGTTGAGGATTTTGAGAGAGGAATTTTTCAAGGTATTACTTGGGCCTTATTTATGGCAGATATTGATGGGGGAATGGAATTTTTCATTGTAATATTAGGGAGATTAGTTTTGGGGGTATTGGGATAACCTCAAAATCATGATTTGTAGGAATATTTGTTGAAATTGCATGTAAAGACAATTCATATTGCATGAAATTAATCCTCATCTCATGCTCTTTAAGTTATAATTCCTTTTCTTGCTCTCTAAATTATTTCCCATAAGATGCATTAATTTCTCTTCATAGTCTAAATCAACAATCAATGTTTGTCCCCTATAAAAGGAAAATAATAAATTAGACATTAAATCATACCTATCAATATATAAAAAGAAATGACGTAAGAATGAAAATTCATACTTTTGAGTATTACTTGATTTAGTGCCATTTATAATGAATATTGAAGAAAAAATATTAATAGTTAAATGTATACTAAAATCATTTAGTCATGTGTATCCCCGCATGATAACAAATACATATATCGTATTTGATAATACCCTCAAAACATTATATGTATATATATGTATATATACATATACATACATATATGTATGTATATGTATGTATACGTATATATATATATATATATATATATATATATATATATATATATATATATATATATACATACATATACATACATATATGTATGTATATGTATATATACATATATATATATATATGTATATATATGTATATATACATATACATACATACATATATATATACATATATACATATACATATACATACATATATATATATACACACACACACACATATATACACACACACACACACACACACATTGACGATATATATATATATATATATATATATATATGTTAGATAGTTAATACATTTGTTTATATTTGTTAAAGGGTCACGTTCTATAACCGTTTTCCCACTTTGCCTCCCTCTCGGCCTATATAAAGGCGTGCTCTGTATTCTTAAGACATAGCAATACATTCAATCTTCTTGGAGTTCCTATCATTGGTATCAGAGCAGGTCGTGCCTGGAGGAAGAGAGGAAGAGCAGACTGGCGCGTGAAGAAGACTGTCCTGTGCGTGCGTGGAGACTGGAGCAAAGTCTGGTGCGCTGTGCGTGAAGGAAGTTGCCTGTCTCGCGTGCTTGAGTGCCTGTCCAGCGAGTTTGAGTGCCTGTCCCGCATTTCTTTGCTGCGTGCGTGAAGGATTGCTGAGCGTGGAGCGTTTCTTTGCTGCGTGCGTGAAGGATTGCTGAGCGTGGAGCGTTTCTTTGCTGCGTGCGTGAAGGAAGAGAGGTAGACTGTTGCCATTTCTTTTGCTGTGCGTGCCTGAAGGAGGAGAGGAGACTGAGCCTGTCCCATTTTTCTTCTTTGCTGTGCGTGCGTGAAGGAGGAGAGGGTGTTCCTTGCTGTGAGTGAAGAATTATAACCCTTGCGTGAACTCTTATCTGAAACCAAAGAACTCTCAGTGCGCCTTCTTTGCTATTTTGACATTGGCATGCGTGGAGATTCAGAGAGGAGACTCATTGCTGGAGCCCAGAGCAACTGTTCGTCCTCTACTCACGAAAGGAGACATTGCTGAGCAAGATTCGTGCTTGTGACTGCTACGTGTAAGCAAAGTCAGCAAATTGCAAATCAGTGTGTGCGCGTATGTCTCAAATTTCCGATGCACAAAGCACCGCGAGCAATGCACCAAATATTTGGGCATTGAATGACAACGAAGACGCCACTGGACTGTTCTTTGCCTTGCCTTGATCAACGAGCTACACAACACTTAAACATTCTCTTTGACGAGATTGTGTGCCGAGGACTGTTGGAATACTTTTGGTTCGACGTTCGATGTCAAGCACGGTGGATTCGTGCAGAACTTGAACGTGGTTATGATGCAGATGACGAACGCGAAATAGAACGCCCACAGGAGCGTCGGCGTCTCACTGCACGAGCCTATAGAGCCCATCTTCTAGGACAGATTCCTTCAGTAAGCATTGTAGCCATTTTGAAAAATAAATAAATAAATAAAATACATTTTTGAGTTTTTGAAAATGTCTGCTCCAAAAATATTGCTATCCGATGCCCAACTCTTGAAAGGGCCAAATTTCACCGCATGGAAAACCAAAATGCGGATGATTCTTCAATTCGAAGATCTTTGGGGGATTGTCTCTGGCAAAGACGCCCCTCCCACAGACGATGATCTGTTGGAAAAATATGAAAAGGCTGATGCGAAAGCACTAATGCTCATCACCCTCAGTCTTTCTGATGAGGTGCAGCCATACATTCGAGAAGCAACTGCTTCTTCTCAGGCATGGAGCACATTGTGTACCATCTACGAAGCTAAGAATCTGACGACAAAGTTGCAACTTCAGACAAAGCTTCATACGATGAGTATGCATGATGGTGAATCAGTAGAAGCCTTCTTGCGGCGTGTAGCTGAGTTACGTGCGAGAACTCTGCACTCGGTGAACCAGTGGACGACAAGTTGCTAGTCCCGCTCACCCTGCGAGCTCTTCCTTCACGGTTTCGGACACTGATCACCACGTTGACAATCACTCAACAGGAGGTGAGTTTTGCAACCCTGGTGAATTATCTCCAGCAGGAAGAAGCCATGCAAAATGTACAAGAAGCCTTCGAAGACAAGGCTCTCATCACGAGGCAAAAACATAAGCCTCGGAAAGGGCAATCTGCCCCCAAAATCAGAAGCAGCATGCTCAGCAGCCATCTTCACAGCGGCCACCACAGCGGCCACCCCAGAAGCAGCATAATCACAAGGCGGATCGGTGGTGCCACATTTGCTCCACGGATACGCACACGACTGCGAACTGTTATTACAATGGTCGCAAGTATGGAAATTCTGGCGAAGAGAGCACTTCTGGCCGAGGATATTCCAAGAAATCCCGATGGCATGCTCGTAATCAGAGGCAGAAGGGCCACATTGCTGCTCAGCAGGATGCCACCTCCGATGAAGAGGTACCAGATACGACTCATTCTGACATTGTTCTAGTCTCACAGACTTCGCAGCCGTCGAGATGTCTCAGTTGATTGATTCAGTGCCAAAGAACACATGACTGGCAACAAGAAGTTGTTCCATACTCTGAGTGACCGGCCCACTGGAGATCGGATCACCATTGCAGACAATCAAGAGTATATTGCAGCAGGGATTGGTGATGTCATCATTCCTCTTGGAACACGAAGATGTACACTCACAAAGGTGCTCTATGTTCCAGGTTTGACTTCAAATCTTTTGTCTGTAAGTCAACTTCTTAACCATAGAATGCAGGTTGAATTCTTTGTTGAGAAAGGGGTCAAGTCCTGCATCATTTCCCAGGGAGAGTCAGTCATTGCTCAAGCATTTTTAAAGGGCCATCTATTTGCACTGGATGCGGTCACTTCATCTAGCGTTGCTCTCTCTGCATCAACGGCAGAGTCCACTGCACTTTGGCACTTTCGATATGGTCATCTTTCTGCAGGGCTCTACATCAACTCAGTGCGAAGGAAATGGTAAGAGGGCTTCCTCCACTCTCCCATTCCTTACCTGTTTGCTCAGGATGTCTTGCGGGCAAACAACATAGAGGTCCATTCAAACAGAGCTCTTATCATTCTACAGAGCCTCTTCAGGTCGTTCACACCGATCTGTGCGGACCCCTGCCAGCTAGCTTTCAAGGTTTTGCATACTTTCAGCTCATCATTGATGATTACTCACGGAAAATGTGGGTATATTTCCTTCGGAAGAAGAGTGAGGCACTTGCAAATTTCCAGACCTTCTACCAGCAAGCCACCAGGCAGTCTGGGAAGCCTCTTCTTCTCCTCCGCTCAGATCGAGGGGGGGAATTTGTGTCAAAGAAGTTCTTAGCATACCTGAAGCAGCATGGCATTCAGCAACATTTGACTGCTCCTCCTATCGCCTCAGCAGAACAGGGATTTTGAGCGCCACAACAAGACTGTCATGGAGATGGCTCGTTGTATGCTCTCAACCGCCAAGTTGGAGGATCAGTTTTGGGCAGAAGCAGTCCAGACAGTAGTGTATTTACTCAACCGGGCACCCACGAAGATCTTGCAGAACAAGACACCGGAAGAGGTATGGACTGGTCGTAAACCTTCTATTCATCATTTAAGAGTTTTTGGTTGTCTTTGCATATATGCATGTTCCAGGATAAGAGAAGGAAGAAGATCGATCCAAAGACACTGCCATGTCTTTTCTTGGGGTATAGTGCTACCTCAAAGGCATATCGTCTCATGGATCCTGAGACGAAGAAGATCTACGAGAGTCGAGATGTGGTATGTGATGAGTCGTCCTTTGACTCCTTGCCACACAATGGAGATCCAGTACCGACCTCATCACATAGATTGCTCACACATCTAGATGATGAGCAAGATGATTCTTCTCAGAGAGAAGAAGAGCTGAGTGGAGACTTGTTCGTTGATCTTGGCACACTGGAAAACACATCTTCACATCAGCAGCACCAACGTCCGAAATGGGTCCAGAGTACTATCAGGGATGCACACCTGAACTCACTTCCTGGTACTTCTACGGGAGTTAGAACACGAAGTCAAGCTAGACATGAGGTAAATTTTGCACTCATGAGTTCAGTTGTTGAGAGCACCGAACCTGACACTGTTCGTGAGGCATTAGACCAACCACAGTGGAAACAGGCTATGGATGCTGAATATGATTCCCGATTCAGAATCGACGTGGGAACTTGTCGATCTGCCTCCAGGTAAGAAATCCATTGGCTGCAAATGGATTTTCAAAACAAAATATAAGGCAGATGGTTCAATCGACAAACACAAAGCACGACTTGTTGCAAAGGGTTATGCTCAGCAAGAAGGAATTGACTATGATGAGACCTTTGCACCCACTGCGAAGATCAAAACCATCAGAGTTGTCTGTGCACTAGCAGCACAAAAATGGATGGAAACTTCAGCAGATGGATGTCAAGAGTACTTTTCTAAACGGTGATCTACAAGAAGAAGTGTACATGGCCCAACCTGAAGGGTTTGTAGACGAGCATCAACCACACAAGGTATGTCGTCTGATAAAGTCTCTTTATGGACTTAAACAAGCACCTAGGGCATGGTATATAAAAATTGATGATCACCTATTGCAGCATGGATTCACTCGTAGCCCCTCAGATACAAATTTGTATATCAAGAAGGTAGGAACAGAGATTTTCATTCTAGTTTTGTACGTAGATGATCTTGTGATCACAGGAAGTTCTGACAATCTTGTAGATGATGTAAAGAATGATCTGAAGAAATCCTTCGACATGACTGATTTGGGGCTACTTCACTATTGTCTTGGCTTAGAGATATGGCAGAAGAAGAATCATATCTTTGTCTCCCAGATGAAATATGCCAAGACACTCCTGAAAAGTATGGGATGTCAGATTGTAAACCAATGTCCACACCTATGGAAAAAGGTTTGCAATTATCTAGATTCCAGGATTCACCACAGGTAGATGGCACTCACTACAGGCAGCTTGTGGGGAGTCTCATTTACTTGACTTATACCAGACCAGATCTTTGCTTTGCGGTGAGCTATCTCGCCAGATTTATGCAGGAGCCGAAGAAATGTCATTGGATAGCAGCAAAGCATGTGTTGAGATATGTCCGAGGTACAGTTGACTTTGGTCTGGAGTATCAGAAGAACACTCAGTTCTTCTTACAGGGATATACAGACTCGGACTATGCAGGATCCGTTGATGACAGGAAATCCACTTCAGGATATGTTTTTCATCTCGGATCTGGACCTATCTCGTGGATCAGCAAGAAGCAAACTGTTGTTGCTCTCTCATCCACTGAGGCTGAATACCACGCTGCACGAGGAGCTGTGTGCGAAGCAATTTGGTTACGTCGCATTCTTGCAGATATAGGGATTCCTGAAGAGAAACCTCCCATCATTCACTGCGACAATCAAGGTGTGTTGAAGCTTGTGAAGAATCTGTTTTTTCCATGAACGAACAAAGCATATTGAGGTCGAATGTCACTACATTCGTGAACAGGTCTTGAACCACCAAATTCAGCTCCAGTACTGCCCTACTGATTCTCAGATTGCAGATATTCTCACCAAGCCTCTCGGCAAGGTGAAGTTTGATTTATTTAGGGGGTACATTTGTAAGAGCAATGTATTAAGGGGGGGAATGTTAGATAGTTAATACATTTGTTTATATTTGTTAGTGGTCTGTTCTATAACCGTTTTTCCCACGGTTTCCTCCCTCTCGGCCTATATAAAGGCGCGTGCTCTGTATTCTTAAGACATAGCAATACATTCAACCTTCTTGAGCACCTATCAATATATACATATATATATATACATATACATATATATACATATATGTATATGTATATGTTTATGTATATGTATGTATATATATATATGTGTGTGTGTGTATATATATATGTATATATATATGTATATATACATATACATATACATATATATATGTATATATACATATATATATATATATATGTACATATATATATATATATACATATATATATATATATATATATATGTACATATATATATATATATATGTATATGTATATGTATATGTATATGTATATGTATATACACACACACACACACACACACACACACACACACACACATGTATGTATGTATATGTATATATACATATACATACATATATATATGTATATATATGTATATATACATATACATACATATATGTATGTATATGTATATATATATACATATACATACATATATGTATGTATATGTATATGTATATATATATATATATATATATATATATATATATATATATATATACATATATATATATATATATATACATATATATATATATATATATATATATACATATATATATATATATATATATATACATATACATATATATATATATATATATATATATATATATGTATATATATATATATATATATATATATATATACATATACATAAACATATACATATATGAAATAATTCTTTGTATAAAAACCACGAAAACAAAATTAAAATCTACTTACATTAATGCATATAGATGATATATTTTTATAAGAGCATCAAAAGATTCTATATAGGAGAAATGACAATTTTTATTTGATTAAAAGAAAAAATAAATAAATCAAAATCATAGTGGTGTGGAAAGGTTTTTTTTTCTTAAATAATTACATTAAACTAATTCAAAATGCTCACAAAAATCATCAATCATTTCTTCACAACCAATAAATAATAAAGAAAATATGAAAGCAACAATATTTGTAAATCTATGGGTAATGCATTAAGACCCCATGTTGAACATGGTCGCGGTTCACTCCGGACCATAAAATATTCCATCAACCACACTAGTGTCCTAATTGTAAATTCAGGCTCATAATAGGAAAGGACCACGTGGATGCAGTCATAGAGTCTTCTTCACAACCCTTATAGTTAGGGAATTTGTATATGTTTGAATACCTCATGCTAATGTCATTTTCCACTATGCCCCCTTCTAAATAGAAAAATTCAACCTCACCAAACCCTTTAAGTATTTCTCAACAATGAATATTTCATGCTTGAGTGAAGGTAGCATAAGATTTTGGGATAAGTGTTTCCTCTATTCTAAGTCGGCGAAAAATAAAAGCACAATAACACTTATTATAATGAACAACTCAATTCTATGACCTTAAACAATGCTAGACCATTTATAAACTACATAAGACATATTTATTAGAAACATGTTCTTATACAAATGAAGGATTACATAAATTCATAATTTTCCCTTTACTAAACTTTAAATTAACTACTCATTGGAAGAATTGGATAACAATATTATTAGTAAAACTGTTTATATAGTTCAAAAATTTAGTTCTATATTTTGTTAGTCTCGAGAGTTAAAAGTTTATATTGAAAGGCTTGTTACTCTCACTCTTTGTTTTCATTTCACATAATTATTAAGGTATTTTAACATATTTGAATATTTTGAGTATTAAATATTTTGTGTTCAAAAGGACATTCCATTTGAATGCATCATTATATAGGTGAAGCTCATTTATAATATTAAGAGAAATAAGAAAATATTTCATAACATTCAAAAATTTCGAATGAAATCTTTGTGGAATGTTTTTATGAAGAGAGTTTATTTGTTCAACACATCACTACAATGTTTGAAGCTATTATAAGTTTTGATGGTGAAAATTCGAAAGGAATTTTTAATGGTGCGGAAAGTATGGGTAACTTTAGCCAAGCTATAAGACCAAATTGTATTATATGATAGTGCAAAAATTTAATAATATTAAATATTAGACAATATATTATTAAAATTATTTAAATAACACTATAATCTTATATTATAAACTTTTGTAATAATTGTAAAATTCTATAATATTAGTGAATACATTATTAATATTATATAATGTGATTAGAAATAACAATAATTCTTATTAATTAATTAATACTTATTTTTTAGTCCTCAAAACTAAAGGCATATTATAGTTTTCCTACGATTAGATCTCATAGTTGGGTTGCATAATCATCATTTTGGTTTTTCTTACTAAATGGTCCACTAACGTCCTACCCATTATCTTCCGTAAACCCAAATCTAGATTTTCGTTTTACACCTTCCTAACCCTAAGATAAAGTAGGATTCAGGTTGTCTATATTCCACCCACAACTTGTTCTACTTCCCAAATTTATCTTCAAGATGCTTCTTCCTATATGTGCTTTGTTTTGAACCTAATGTTATCCACATTTTGATTATTTTGTGGATAACATTGTGAAAAATTACAACCCTCTTTCTAGTAGTGACCTCCTAGCACATAAATATAATACCACAACTACATGCATACACGATAACGAGATATCAAGGGTGAGGAAATAAATTTATGGTTTTGCATTGATGATGTAGACTCTTCCATCAAAACAATAGAAGATAACACTAATTAGTCTTTGAGTGATACCCTTATGAGGGGAATAACATGAAGTGGACATGTTATCCTAAAAGGCAACTTGAGGGCCTTAGACATATCGATAAGATGTTGTGGATTGGGAAGTCAGTGGAAATGATGCAATAATTTGACCACCCAAAGGATAATGGTGAAGAGGCATAGAGACTTCATATGACACACACGCAAAAGGAGGAAAGCCTCAAGTTGTTTCTAATGACATCCACATTTTCCCCGCCCCCATGAGGTAAATAGGCCCGCTCTACTAAAAAATACTTAGGAAAATCGTAAATCTATGGGTAATGCATAATGAACCACATGTTTACCATGTTCACGGTTCCCTCCAAAACATGAAATATTCCATCAACCATGTCATTGTCCTCATTGGAGATCTGAAGCCCATGATAGAAATGGACCACATGGATGCATTCATAGAGTCTTCTTCACAACCCTTCTAGTTAGGGAAACTTGCATATGTTTGAACACCTCACGCTAATGTCATTTCCCTCTATGCCCCCTTTTAGAAGACACGTCCAACCTCATCAAACCCTTTAAGTTCTTCTCAAAAATGAATATTTCATACTTGAGTGGATGTAGTATCATATTTTGGGATAAGTGTGTCCCCTATTCTAAGTCACATGATAGTATAACCACAATAACACTAATTCTAATGAACAACCTCAATTTTATGATCTTAATAAATACTACAACATTTAGAAACTATGCAATTTCATGTATTAACATCTTTACTAGAAACATGTTTTTATCCAAATGAAGAATTAAATAAATTCATAATTTTTCCCTTTACTAAAGTTGAAATTAACTACTAAATAGAATAATTGGAGAACAATAATTATTTATAATACAGTTAAAAAATTCAAGATATATTTTGTTAGTCTGGAGAGTTAAAATTTAATATTTAGTGGTTTTTTTACTGTGCGCTCTTTGTTGTTTTCTTTTCTTTGTTTTATGTTAACAAAGAGTTCTAACATTTTGAAAATTTTGAGAATCAAATATTCTATGTGAATGCACAAAAGATATTGATGGCCCCAAAATTTAAAGGCAATGCAAATAGGAACAATAGTTTAATTCCTATGAAACACGATCATCAGCTGAAAATAATTGCCCATAAAATTCTAGAGTAAAGACCCTAGGAAATTGATTAGGCATAACTTGTTTCTATATAATTTGACATAGCAAGCCATTATCCATTTACCAATCGCTTCAACTTTTCAAAAATGTGGATGAATTTTGAAGATTGTGGGAGAAAATTTCATGAAGAGTTTCTTATTGTGACAGACTCCCATGAACTGGAGATCACAAATCGATCTTAAAGTGAACTCAAACTAATGCTTCCGAACGGGATCACATGACGTCCCCCACTTACATCTTGTTTGAGCTTCAAATCTGCTCAAAAATCTTTAGGAGACTTTGCTTGAAATGTAATAGAGACGTCTTTCAGACACTACCGCGTAACATTCAGAGACGGCATTGAAATGTGATCATTTTATCAAGTCATTCAAATGAATTTCAGTGTGATCAGATTACCCATTCTGTTTATCAATACAACTAAGAAATCCAAGAAGCAATTGGAATGATATTGAACAGCAGATGTAAATAAATTTACATCTTTGACTGGTAATTGGAAATAATTAAACATGTTATGAAAATGAAGTGCTGCAAATTGCAGAGGAAGTCCCTTGTTAAAGAGTAATAACAAGGCGTACTTATTATAGTTTGAGACATTATTAATGATGTTGGCCGCATAAGCCAAATCATTTATTTATTTAGTAAGTAATAGTATGGAGGATGATTCAGAAGCCACAGGAACGAAGGCCTGCGATGGTGGTTTCCATGCAACCGCTTGCATGGGGATCACATCTCTTGATTTCAGAGCAAGAGCAGGGTAGAACTGGTATCTTATGCATCTTGCACTGGGCGCCTGCATCTGCTGGGCATGGCTCCTTCCTTATGCATCCCTCTGCATAAACCAAACAACATCACATTATTTATTATATTAGAAGAAATATATATTATATTATGAACAACAAACAATTAGCTGATCAGTAGTACCTGGATAGTTTCCCTTTCCGCTAATCGCTGCAGCAACAGGTTGGACACCCAATAACAATAATGCCACCAATGCCAAAACCAGTACAAATGCAATGTTTTCCTTTCGAGCCATTTTCAGATTATCTGTCCTCTTCTCTTCTCTGCTGTGATATAAATGGAATGTATTGTTATTATGATGGGAGGATATGAAAGCCACTTCATGCCCACTTCCCTACGACACTTAGTTGATTATCATTTTGAGTTATGCAGACTTTGGATATGGACATGACTTATACTTATGTTGATTAGCATGATGTTTTGTGACTAGATGCATTTGGATTATGATTGGATTTTGTTTTCAGTATGATCTACACTGACTCATGGACAGACTATTGGATACCGATATTATTTTTATATGGATATATTGCATGTGTTCTAACATTGGATTTCTTCGCCATGATGAGTAGAATGTAGTTGTTGAATTTACATTACTATAATTTTGGATAATGATGAAATGCATAATTAAGTTGTGATTTAGACCTAGAAATAATGATTGATTGAATTACGTATAGATGTTAATAAATTTCATGCATATGGTTATTTTGGATATTTTGACATGGCCGCAAGGCCGAAGGAGGTATTTTGTATTTTGCAGGAAACACAACATGATCACAACCTAAAGGGGGATTGGGAACCAAACACAACAGAATGTCGGGTGGTTACAACATTTGGTCGTCAAGGCAACTAGTGAATTGTATTGTGTTACCTTTGTTCTTTTATGTGTTAAGAAAAAAAAATTTCCATGAGGGGGAAATTTTCTAATGTGACCAAGGGGGTAAGAATTTTATTTACTTGTTTTAACTTACTTTAGTAGGTGATTTTATTTGTGATATCTTTTTTTAAAATTTCTTTTGCTAAGTATGTTTAGATTAAATTAACATCTTGTTTTAAATTTTAAGTTTTGGAGGGAAGTCTAGTGGATGTAATTAATTTTGATGGTTGGCTCCTTGAGCCTTGTGTTTCCTCATGTATTGAATGCTTGGTTTTGAGTGTTGACCACTCCAAATCCTTTGAATCTCGAATTTGAGATTTAGGGCAATTTTGGGGGACTTGTGGGACAAGTTGAACTTGTCCCACACTTCCCAAAACCCCTTACCAACCATATCTATGGGTTGGGAATCCAAAAAGGGGATTATTTATTGTTTTGGGAAGGGAAATGTGACTTTGGAGTGCACTTGTCTTCCTTTTGCATTTAATTGTGCCTTAAGACACATGGGAAGGGATGGATGTGGAAAAGAGATGTCATTCAACCCAACCACCCATTTATGGTGTTTTGGGATTTGAGTTGACTAAAGGGAGGTGGTCTTGAGGATGTGTGATGTGGCATCCTACAAGGAGCCACATCACCCTCACTCTTCCCTTTGTCTATTTATTGAAACTTCCTCTCTTGTTGAGGGGGTTGGAGGTTTTTGTTGAGGAGTTCTTTTCTTTTTTTTTTTTGGGAGAGGAAAGAATTGGGAGAAAGAGAAAAGAAGGAGCTTGGACTTGCATGCTTGGGATTGCTTTTGGAGGGAGCTTGTGCAAAGCTTCTTGGTTTAGGCTTCTCCAATGGAGAGGTAGGAAACCTTCTCTTTTTTGTTGCTTTCATATTGTTGTTGATGCTAAAATTGTGAATAATGTATGTTTACTTTTGTGTATTGTGAAAATGGATAGAGTGCTTAATGTGTAGTGTAGGAGAGGTCTATGGGAAAACTCATGAGGGAGGCATAAGAGTAGAATAGGATATTGTGGAGGGAGTTTGAGAGGGATGCCCATCTTGGGTAAGAATGTTCACATTCTTACCTTGTTCTTGAGGGAGCCATAAGAGGAGGGAGGCATAAGAGTATGGGAGGAAAAAGGGGTACTTGAGGGAGGCATAAGAGTCATAGGGGCTTGAGTTTTATTGTGGAGGGTTTTGGATGGGCATCTCATCTCAATGGGGAGGCATAAGGAAAACTTTCCCATAGTTCCTTCTCTTGTTGGCTTGGATGAAAGCCTTGTTGTGAAATGTTTGGTGTTATTTGTGTGTCTCTTTGTTTCTTCTATTTTAGCTTTGAATGTTGTGAAGAAATTGTATTGTGGAAGCAAGTGTTGTTGCCTTGAGTTGGAGACCACCCTTCATTGTGTTGTGTTTGGGGCTCGGGGGTCAATGGAGGAGATTGCTTCTCTTCTCCATTGAGTTTTGGTTGGGAGGAGAGTGTTGCCTCTCCCCCTATCTTGGTTGTGATTTGAGCTACTTGGAACTTGGAGCATGGATGAAGAACATCTTGGAACACAAGAACCTTGTTGTTGTTGACAATGTAAAAACATCATGTATTTACCCACCTTGGGTGAGAGGAAAAAAAAGTAATATTGCTTTACTTTCTTTAGCTTACATTATTACAATTTTATTTCCACATGAAATAGAAAGTGTTGTAACAAATGTTGAATGAAAGTTGTTTTTTTAATTCCAATAATAAGTATGTAATATAGATGGAATCAAAAGTTGAAAGGATGACAATCTATCTATTCTCCTTTTTACTTGACTTGGAACCTCTCATGAGTATGTTAATCTTGTTTACATGTTAGTAGTTCTTGCTTTAAACCTTATTGAAAGTAATTTTGGAACCCTCTTGAAGGGTGTTGGGAAATTTTACAAAAACACATATTAAATTTTGCCTTAATTACTTGAAGGATATATAATGAAAAATGGGAATATTGGTGCAATCTTTATCCTTGTAAAATAGATAAAAGTAGTTTATAAATAATTGGTTGCGTCCACCTTCTCTTTATTCTTGGCGCCAATGCACATTGCCTACAATAATACTATATTTTATGAAGTCAATAGCATAATCTAGATCTCCAACTACTTGGAAAATTTTAAAAAAAAAAAATTTAGAAACTGGAAATAGAACCTGGTCCTTTCTTTATCACCATAGGTCTGACACAGTGCGCCTTGTTATGGTGCAAGCCTATGTTTACAAATTGCTTCACTTAGCATCAAAAATTATGTCTGCAAGCCTGATACATTGCATTTTTTTTTACCGTGCAAAACTATGTTTACAGATTGCTTCGACAAGATCACATTTTTAGTTATCTACTGCTTGGAAACACAACCAAATTAATTACACAGAAATAGCTCAAAAGACGAGACTCTACAAAGGAGCACTCGTCCTCTATCAAGAGTTGAGCATACACTATACTATGATACACCATTAAAAATACTCGCAAGATAGTTGTTTGGAATTAGTTGTTAGTGCTTACACATGATTGTTAAATGTGTGATTCAATCAAAAGCACTGACTGTCATCACAAAGAATATTTAAATTGTTGCAATGTTTACAAATATTTTAAACGTCTTTTTTTTTTTTTGATTAGGACAACTGCGAGTGGTCTTAGCTTCACAAATATCAAGCTACATGGCAGGCCTCGCAACTGCCCAAACAAATGTAAAGTTAGTCTCAAAATCAAGACCAGTCAATCACCCTTAAATCGTGTCTAAGAGAATAACTCGCTAATATATAAAAAAAGGAATGATACATTTCAGATAGATATGCACGATAGACAACTTCATACACAAAGCACCAAGCTCACACAGGGAATATTTAAATTGTTGCAGTGCTTGCAAAAGTGAGTTCTGTGGTCGTCTATTTTAGAGTGTTGCAATAGACAAGCAATAGTTGTTGGTATAAGAGGTCCATAGATGAACAGAGATAACAACATGTTGGACGACGCTCACTGCTCCCCTACTGGTTCGCCTCCCCTACCTAGCGAGCCTAAATTTGTGTCTGTAGCATGTTGTGTTCGACCACCTCCCGTCTGCGCGGCCTAGAGCCAATTCAAACAAGATCCTACGCGTCCCTCTGATCCGTGTTTTCGTTTTCAACCACCATGTGGTCTCCTCCGCGGCCAGGGCTGAACAACCTTGAACTAGCGGCCGTTCCTTTGAGCTATGGCTCCCACTGTAACCACCTCGCCCTTTTTTCGTGGTCTGAGCAATTGAAAACAACGTTTCCACCTGCTACACTCGCCTGTGGTTCCATCCCACAACCACCACATTAACATTCCTTTTGAATGCACATGGCCGGGGCAGTGGAAATATGACAGGGCGGCTGGACAGAAATTTGATTTGCAAAATATAATGAATTCAATGTTTTAGGTGGCCGGTTGGAGATGCATGCGTGCACGCCAAGGAGTGGGAGGAGGTCTTAATGGCGGACAGGTAGTTGAAATGAATACCCATCACCCCAACCAAAAAGAATTAAATATAAATTGAACGTTTTTTTCATCGAAATGACTTTTATTCTTTTAAATTCAAATTCAATGCATGTATAGGAATATAGGCGTATTTGAGTATAAACTTGGATAATATATCTATATATATATTTATCACTTAAATTAAAAGTATCTAAAGAGATATCTAAGAACATATATATTAAAAGATTTCTAAAAGTCATCAAGATAGCCATATATGTGTTATCTTTGCAACATATCTCTGCAAATATATATATATTAAAATATATCAAAAAAAAAAACATCAATAAAATTATAATACATACATTACCCTGGTCACCTTCATCCTCTTATAAATTGGATCATAAAGTGAAAACCATTCAATTACCCCTATGCAAAATCACCATTTTAAACTCAAATTTATCCGCTAAGGATAGAGACAAATACAACAAATATTGAAGTAAATCTCGAGCGAATGGAATTGCGACAATCATGTAGTTCTAGTTTTGCGAGCGGAATACAAAGTAAAAGATTGAAGCTTATCTGTTCCCAAGGTCAAGCAGGTCTCAAAACTTGCAGATAAAATAAATTAAGCACGAACCTCTACCTTAAAAAAAAAAAAAATTGTCGTATTTTCGGACGGATGTTTTGCGGCACCATCGTTGCCGCGTTGTCGTGAGCGTGGCATCGTCTTTTTCAAGGTGTTACATTTTAGTATCAGAGCCGGGGTTCAAGTGGGACCCTTGGGCACACGCATAAAAATGCGAAACAGGAACACTTAACTTAGTGCAGAACATTATTCTTTTAAAATATAAAACCATAATGTTGATAATTATAGTAAACAACAAATTTTGAAAACTAGCACAAGACCTAGAATGATGAACTAACTCTCGCCTTGATCTGTGCAGAGGCGGATTGGGCGAGGGGTCTCTTCACATAGACCTAGACATACCACCGCCAGAGCAGGCCGTAGCAGCCCTTCTGCCTCAGATCTTGCAGACACTCCAGGATGTCAATGCCGCTATACGCGGAGAGCCCTTGGGAGGACGACTTGCTAGGCATAGTTTGGAGCCATCAGTAGATGCCCAGGCATCCCCTCGACACAGCGAGGAGCACAGAGTAGAGAATTTCCGTGCAGAGTCGGCTAGGGCAGAGTCACCACAGAGAGGACATGGGGACAGGATCTCAGGACATAGGGACAGGTCTCGGAGCCCTAGACAGAGGGAGGAGCATACAG
Organism: Taxus wallichiana var. yunnanensis; assembly: GCA_018340775.1. Lineage (NCBI taxonomy): Eukaryota > Viridiplantae > Streptophyta > Pinopsida > Cupressales > Taxaceae > Taxus > Taxus wallichiana. Next base: position 879,411,290 of record CM031235.1, read on the forward strand.
AGAGATCTAGGATTCATCATACATCAGCTGCAGACCATATCAGGGAGATCCTGAAGCTACGACCATCTCACTATTCAGGTGATACAGGTGGTTTTCAGGCAGAGGCCTGGTTGGTGAGCTTGAGCGGATGCTTCAAGCTCTGTCCTTGTAGTAGCAACATGAAAGCTCGTGTTGCGATCCATCTTCTAAAGGATGGAGTAGGAGTCTCATGGAGGACCGAGGAGCGTAAACTCCATGTCGACTCGAGATGATTACCTCAGGAGCTTTTTGAGGAGCGTTTCAGAGCGAGTATTTTACCCGGAGATTTATACAACAAATATGATGCGAGTTTCATGACCTCTCGGCATCGATGATAATAGCTAGTAAGTATGAGAGTTGATTTCTGACCTACTCTAAGATCGTCGACTATATGCGGGATGAGCAGTGCACGGATTCACGTGTTCATCCGGGGCTTGAACTTGATTTAGGTGGCGCAGGTGCGCATTCACTGCCCACAGACATTAGCAGAGGCCGTGGAGAAGGCCTATATTGCGGCAGGAGACACGGGGAAACACAAAGAGGCTAAAGACGAGTTCGAGACGTATTCAGCAGATGCAGGATAGTAGGTCGAAGGGGTCAGTTCCTCCTCCACGGGGTGGACAGAGTTCAGGGCAAGCTTCATTCAGGCCACCACAACGAGCAGCAGCAAGACAGACCCGCCCACCTTACCGACCTCCTCAGAGATTTGATGCACAGAGAGGACGTAGTATGGGGCCTCCTCCTAGGGGTCCCATCAGGACACAGGGTGCACCGAGAGCTCAGTCAGTAGGAGCTCGTCAGCAGAGACCTCAGCAGTCCATAGCCGGATCGTCAGGATCTGTATCTCAGTCATCTAGAGTACCAGCTGGAGCTGCTTCCCACTGGAGAGGACCAGGCAGCTGTTATGGTTGCGGTGTTGTTGGACATCTTTGGAGAGATTGCCCACATAACCCTACCAAGGGTAAGACACAGAGCTCAGAGCCTACTGTTGGAGATATGGCACGGAGTCATCGGATCTACGCAGCGGTCGAGAACCGCCAGGCTGAGCATCAGAGTACTGTGATTGAGACGACAGGTAGTATTGGTGGTATTTCCACCTCTATATTATTTGATTCTGGTTCTTCTGATTCTTTTATTGCACCATCTTTAGTAGAGCGTTGTAGGCTGGTGGCAGTTAGGCAGGGCCGTAGTTGGGACGTTGAGATGGCTTCTGGAGCCAAAATTTCTGTAGACTCCTTGGTCAAGGAGTGTGTAGTGGATTTGGGACCCTTCACCACTACTTCTGATCTTCGGATCCTTCCATTAGGATCTTATGGCATCATTTTAGGCATGGATTGGTTGTCCGCTCACAGAGCTAGAGTGGATTGCTACCACAAGACTATTGCTTGCATAGATGATCTTGGGGCGGAGTTAGTGATATCAGGGGTTAAGAGACCCGTTTCTATTCACACCATCTCCGCTATGCAGCTTAAGCGGTGTGTGCGACAGGGTTGCCAGTTGTATGCTGTTACAGTTAGTGACAGATCAGAGGATGAGTCAAGAGGACCTTCCCTCGATGATCATCCCATCTTATCAGAGTTCACCGATGTGTTTCTAGGGGAGCTACCGGGGTTACCTCCCCCACGTGAGATTGACTTCCATATAGATCTAGTTCCAGGCGCAGAGCCTATCTCACGAGCACCTTATCGATGACTACTCCTGAGTTATGTGAGCTCAAGTTGCAACTTGAGGACCTTCTGGAGAAAGGCCTCATCCACCCTAGTGTATCCCCTTGGGGTGCACCAGTTATCTTCGTGAAGAAGAAGGATGGATCTCTTCGGTTGTGTATTGACTACCGTCAGTTGAATAAAGTAACGATCAAGAATCGTTACCCCCTTCCACGCATTTATGATTTATTTGATCATATGAAGGGAGCTACAGTTTTCTCTAAGATAGATCTTAAGTCGAGATACCATCACCTCGGGATTGCGAGACGATATTCACAAGAGCAGCTTTCCGTACGAGATATGGCCACTACGAGTTCACAGTGGTACCTTTCGGTTTTACGAATGCCCCCGTAGTGTTTATGAGTTTGATGAATGGGGTATTCAGGAATTTCCTTCATCGCTTCGTGCTTATCTTCCTTGATGACATTCTGATTTAATCATGCACACGTGAGGAGCACAAGGAGCACCTTCGCCAGGTTCTTCAGTGTCTTCGCAAGCAGCACCTTTACGGGAACTTGGAGAAGTGTGCGTTCTTTCACTGAGGTGCAGTATTTGGGCCACATCATTTCTGGGGAAGGTATCACAGTCGATCCTTCCAAGATTCGAGCCATCATGGATTGGCCAGCACCCACTAGTGTGACCGAGGTGCGTAGTTTCATGGGTCTAGCAGGATACTACAGGAGGTTTGTTCAGGATTTTTCCCGGATTGCGCACCCCATCACTTCTCTTCAACTGGAAAGGGAAGAAGTTTTTATGGTCAGATAGATGTGAGCAGGCCTTCAGTACACTGAAGGAATGCCTTACGAGAGCACCTATCCTTGCAGTGCCAGATCCTCATGGAGAGTTTTTCGTATGCACAGATGCTTCCTTGGCAGGACTTGGAGGAGTGTTAATGCAGGAGGGTAGAGTAGTTGCCTTTGAGTCCCGCAAACTCAAGGATTATGAGCTCAATTATCCAACCCATGACCTTGAGCTTGCAGCAGTAGTACATGCCTTAGTGCGGTGGAGACATTTTCTTCTTGGCCGGAGATTTACACTCAGGACTGATCACTTGAGTCTTCGCCACCTCTTCACGCAGCCCAATCTCAACGCTCATCAGCGGCGTTGGATGGAGTTACTCTATGAGTATGACATGGAGATAGAACATGTGAAAGGGAAGGAGAATGTGGTTGCAGATGCCTAGAGTAGATGGAGACATGTGGCTATGGCCACCTCAGTGGGCACAGATTTGCGGAGTAGGATCTTATAGCAGCCTTCTTCGGATAGTTTCTACCTTGCAGCCGGAGCAGAGATTGAGTCTCGAGACCCCTTGAGGGGAGATTTTGGATTCTCATTAGAGGCGGATGGTCTTCTCGCATACGAGAGGTCAAATATATGTTCCTAGAGATGGAGGCTTGAGACATGACATTTTGACAGAGGCTCATCGTGCACCGTATTCAGCCCATCCCGGGGTGAAGAAGATGCACGCCACCTCGAGACAGCTTGTATTTTTGGAGAGGACTTCGAGAGACATAGCTTCATTTGTATCCCTATTTAGAGTGCCGAGGGTGAAGGCCGAACATCAAAGATCCAGTGGCCTTCTCTATCCTCACGCCATACCGAGTGGAAGTGGGACACCATTTCTATGGATTTCATTATTGGGTTGCTTGACGCGAAGATACCACCACGACGCCATCATGGTCACAGTGGATAAATTGACGAAGGTAGCTCACTTTTCTCCAGTGAAGACCACCTATACAGCAAGGTCTTTGTGGCACGAGTATACCTTGATGAGATTGTCAGATTACATGGGATTCCGTGGAAGATCATTTACGACCACGACCCTTGTACACCTCCCATTTCTAGACCACCATGCAGTATGCTCTTGGGACGAGGATTAATTTCAGCATAGCTTATCACCCTGAGACCGATGGACAGACAGAGAGGGTGAATCAGATTTTGGAGGATATGCTCAGGATGTACGTGATGGATCATCAGTCGAGATGGGAGGAGTATCTGTATTTGGTGGAGTTTTCCTACAATAATAGTTTCCAGAGTTCTATAGGCATGGCTCCTTTTCAGGCATTATATGGTAGAGAGTGTAGGACACCTCTTAGTTGGGACAAGATTGAGGACAGGGTTTCTCTTGGGCCAGCATTATTACAGGACATGGAGCAGCAGGTTACATTGATCAGACAGAGATTGCAGGAGGCGCAGATGACGGAAAGAAGTATGCAGAACCAGCATGGACGAGATCACGCTTTTGAGGTAGGCACGAAGGTGTTTCTTCGTGTCAGACCGCATAAGAGCCATATCCGTTATGGAAAAGGTTCTAAGCTTGCTCCTACATTTGTGGGTCCCTTTGAGATGTTGGAGCGCCTCGGCCCCTTAGCCTATCGTCTAGCACTGCCACCTAGCTTATCGCGCGTCCATGATGTATTTCACATTTCTGTGCTTAGGAGATATGTTTCTGATCCTTCTCATGTACTAGATTGGACTGCATTGCAGGTGCAGGATCAGGGGCAGGTGATGGTGGAGCCCGTGCATTTTAGATCGTAGGACCCCGGCCTTCACGGCGGCGAGAGATTGATCAGTTCGGGTCCAATGGGACAGGTACGATGAGACTGCTGCTACTTGGGAGGATGCTACATCATTGCGAGCTCAGTTTCCACACTTATTTCAGTGACTTCCAGGAGGAAGTCTAGTCTAAGGGGAGGGGGATGTAATGCCCACTTCCCTACGACACTTAGTTGATTATCATTTTGAGTTATGCAGACTTTGGATATGGACATGACTTATACTTATGTTGATTAGCATGATGTTTTGTGACTAGATGCATTTGGATTATGCTTGGATTTTGTTTTCAGTATGATCTACACTGACTCATGGACGACTATTGGATACCGATATTATTTTTATATGGATATATTGTCATGTGTTCTAACATTGGGTTTCTTCGCCATGATGAGTAGAATGTAGTTGTTGAATTTACATTACTATAATTTTGGATAATGATGAAATGCATAATTAAGTTGTGATTTAGACCTAGAAATAATGATTGATTGAATTATGTATAGATGTTAATAAATTTCATGCATATGGTTATTTTGGATATTTTGACATGGCCGCAAGGCCGAAGGAGGTATTTTGTATTTTGCAGGAAACACAACATGATCACAACCATGAGGGGGATTGGGAACCAAACACAATAGAATGTCGGGTGGTTACAACATTTGGTCGTCAAGGCAACTAGTGAATTGTATTGTGTTACCTTTGTTCTTTTATGTGTTAAGAAAAAAAAATTTCCATGAGGGGGAAATTTTCTAATGTGACCAAGGGGGTAAGAATTTTATTTACTTGTTTTAACTTACTTTAGTAGGTGATTTTATTTGTGATATCTTTTTTTAAAATTTCTTTTGCTAAGTATGTTTAGATTAAATTAACATCTTGTTTTAAATTTTAAGTTTTGGAGGGAAGTCTAGTGGATGTAATTAATTTTGATGGTTGGCTCCTTGAGCCTTGTGTTTCCTCATGTATTGAATGCTTGGTTTTGAGTGTTGACCACTCCAAACCCTTTGAATCTCGAATTTGAGATTTAGGACAATTTTGGGGGACTTGTGGGACAAGTTGAACTTGTCCCACACTTCCCAAAACCCCTTACCAACCATATCTATGGGTTGGGAAGCCAAAAAGGGGATTATTTATTGTTTTGGGAAGGGAAATGTGACTTTGGAGTGCACTTGTCTTCCTTTTGCATTTAATTGTGCCTTAAGACACATGGGAAGGGATGGATGTGGAAAAGAGATGTCATTCAACCCAACCACCCATTTATGGTGTTTTGGGATTTGAGTTGACTAAAGGGAGGTGGTCTTGAGGATGTGTGATGTGGCATCCTACAAGGAGCCACATCACCCTCACTCTTCCCTTTTGTCTATTTATGGAAACTTCCTCTCTTGTTGAGGGGGTTGGAGTTTTTTTTTTTGTTGAGTTCTTTTCTTTTATTTTTTTGGGAAAGGAAAGAATTGGGAGAAAGAGAAAAGAAGGAGCTTGGACTTGCATGCTTGGATTGTTTTTGGAGGGAGCTTGTGCAAAGCTTCTTGGTTTAGGCTTCTCCAATGGAGAGGTAGGAAACCTTCTCTTTTTGTTGCTTTCATATTGTTGTTGATGCTAAAATTGTGAATAATGTATGTTTACTTTTGTGTATTGTGAAAATGGATAGAGTGCTTAATGTGTAGTGTAGGAGAGGTCTATGGGAAAACTCATGAGGGAGGCATAAGAGTAGAATAGGATATTGTGGAGGGAGTTTGAGAGGGATGCCCATCTTGGGTAAGAATGTTCACATTCTTACCTTGTTCTTGAGGAGCCATAAGAGGAGGGAGGCATAAGAGTATGGGAGGAAAAAGGGGTACTTGAGGGAGGCATAAGAGTCATAGGGGCTTGAGTTTTATTGTGGAGGGTTTTGGATGGGCATCTCATCTCAATGGGGAGGCATAAGGAAAACTTTCCCATAGTTCCTTCTCTTGTTGGCTTGGATGAAAGCCTTGTTGTGAAATGTTTGGTGTTATTTGTGTGCCTCTTTGTTTCTTCTATTTTAGCTTTGAATGTTGTGAAGAAAATTGTATTGTGGAAGCAAGTGATGTTGCCTTGAGTTGGAGACCACCCTTCATTGTGTTGTGTTTGGGGCTCGGGGGTCAATGGAGGAGATTGCTTCTCTTCTCCATTGAGTTTTGGTTGGGAGGAGAGTGTTGCCTCTCCCCCTATCTTGGTTGTGATTTGAGCTACTTGGAACTTGGAGCATGGATGAAGAACATCTTGGAACACAAGAACCTTGTTGTTGACAATGTAAAAACATCATGTATTTACCCACCTTGGGTGGAGGAAAAATGTAATATTGCTTTACTTTCTTTAGCTTACATTATTGCAAATTTATTTCCACATGAAATAGAAAGTGTTGTAACAAATGTTGAATGAAAGTTGTTTTTTTTAATTCCAATAATAAGTATGTAATATAGATGGAATCAAAAGTTGAAAGGATGACAATCTATCTATTCTCTTTTTACTTGACTTGGAACCTCTCATGAGTATGTTAATCTTGTTTACATGTTAGTAGTTCTTGCTTTAAACCTTATTGAAAGTAATTTTGGAACCCTCTTGAAGGGTGTTGGGAAATTTTACAAAAACACATATTAAATTTTGCCTTAATTACTTGAAGGATATATAATGAAAAATGGGAATATTGGTGCAATCTTTATCCTTGTAAAATAGATAAAAGTAGTTTATAAATAATTGGTTGCATCCACCTTCTCTTTATTCTTGGTGCCAATGCACATTGCCTACAATAATACTGTATTTTATGAAGTCAATAGCATAATCTAGATCTCCAACTACTTGGAAAATTAAAAAAAAATAAAAATTAGAAACTGGAAATAGAACCTGGTCCTTTCTTTATCACCATAGGTCTGACACAGTGCGCCTTGTTATGGTGCAAGCCTATGTTTACAAATTGCTTCACTTAGCATCAAAAATTATGTCTGCAAGCCTGATACATTGCTTTTTTTTTACCGTGCAAAACTATGTTTACAGATTGCTTCGACAAGATCACATTTTTAGTTATCTACTGCTTGGAAACACAACCAAATTAATTACACAGAAATAGCTCAAAAGACGAGACTCTACAAAGGAGCACTCGTCCTCTATCAAGAGTTGAGCATACACTATACTATGATACACCATTAAAAATACTCGCAAGATAGTTGTTTGGAATTAGTTGTTAGTGCTTACACATGATTGTTAAATGTGTGATTCAATCACAAAGCAATCGATCATCACAAAGAATATTTAAATTGTTGCAATGTTTACAAATATTTTAAACGTTTTTTTTTTACAGATTAGGACACTGCGAGTGGTCTTAGCTTCACAAATATCAAGCTGCATGGCAGGCCTCGCAACTGCCCAAACAAATGTAAAGTTAGTCTCAAAATCAAGACCAGTCAATCACCCTTAAATCGTGTCTAAGAGAATAACTGCTAATATATAAAAAAGGAATGATACGTTTCAGTAGATATGCCTGATAGACAACTTGATACATAAAGCACCGAATGTCACAAGGAATATTTAAATTGTTGCGATGCTTGCAAAAGCAAGTTCTGTGGTCGTCTATTTTAGAGTGTTGCAATAGACAAGCAATAGTTGTTGGTATAAGAGGTCCATAGCTGAACAGATAACAACATGTTGGATGACCTGCTCACTGGTTCACCTCCCCTACCTGACTGTCTGCGCGCCCAGGATAGAAGGCAAACCAGCCTCTCTGCCTAAATTTGTGTCTGTAGCATGTTGTGTTCGACCACCTCTCGTCTGTGCGGCCTAGAGCCGATTCAAACAAGATCCTACGCCTCCCTCTGATCCGTGTTTTCGTTTTCAACCACCATGTGGTCTCCTGCGCGGCCAGGGCCGAACAACCTCGAACTAGCGGTCATTCCTTTGAGCTATGGCGGTGGTTGGAAGATGCGCGCACGCCAAGGAGTGGGAGGAGGTCTTAATGGCGGACAGGAGTAGTTAAAATGAATACCCATCACCCCAACCAAGAAGGATTAAATATAAATTGAAGGTTTTTTTTTCATCGAAATGACTTTTATTCTTTTAAATTCGTAATTCAATGCATGTATAGGAATATAGCACTACTAGACATAGGGTAATTTATCCACATTGTTATCCACAAAAAAATCATTTTGTAGAAAATTTGTGAATTATCAACATTAAATGGATAGCTTATATAAATAAATTATAGATTTTCTACAATTCCATAAAATTAACATTTTAATATGTTAAAGATCCACTTTCCTTAAATTTCATTATGGAAAAAATCACATTTTCTTATGTTTTGAAAAATATTTCCACTACTTCATAAAAGTCTAATTTAAAATTGTGAAATATCCACATCCCTCAAATTTTATTTTGAATAAATCATGATTTCTTCTTAGATTTTTGAAAAAGAAAGACATTTGAAAATAGGAGTATGGATATTGTGTACCACAATCTAAATATAACTCTCTTCATTTGATCTTTCACACAATTTCTAAGATTTAAACAATAATTCTATATACAAAAACTTTTAGAAATAAAACTTGTGAAAATTCAACATATGTAAATTATATTCATTGTGTATTATTCAAAAATATAAATTGTATATTTAAAAATAGTAAAACATAAACTAAATTCTAGTTGTGGATATTATACACACTTAAAATTTAATTTCAATTATAAATATTTCTATAACTAGATTTGTTTATTTAAGATGGTATCCATAAAAAATTATTTTGTGGAAATAATGTGAATTATCAACACTAAATGGATAAATTTTATAAATATGATATAGATATTCCACAATTTCATACTAGTAATACTTAAATTTGTGAATTAGTCATATTTTATTTTTATTGCGAATAATTCACTTTTTTGTATTGTGGTTTGAAAAAATAAATTTAAGAAACTATATTTATCATAGTTTAAGCAACCCAAAATAATGTATCACAAATCTAATTCAATGCCACAATTTTTTGATATACAAAAATCTTACAATAAATTCTCCACCACTAAAACTTTTAATTTATATTATCTACACAATATAAAATATATACATTGTGGACAATATTAAATTCCAACAAAATGTGTAAAAATGTACACTACTAATATTTTAATAATATATTATGTGAAAATGTAATATATATATATATATATATATATATATATATATATATATATATATATATATATATATATATATATATATATATATAGACTCCAAACCATTCAAATAATGAAAAAAAAACCACATAAATACTAAATTTAAAGACTATTGGAAGATTTGCATTAACCCAATAATAATTGTGGATTATCAACACTAGCTTGCAATAGTAAAGGTAATTATAGTTTTACATTTAAATATTTCATCAAAAACTCACTCTCAATGTTAATGCATTTAATTCATTATTATAAATTGGATCATGAAACAAATTTGTATTAAAAAAGTGATATTTTTAGAAATATTATGTAATATCTAAATATTATTTCGATTTTATCAAAGAAGAGATAATTGTTCTATAATAATATAAATAATCCATTTTGTATTATTTTTAATAATGCAAATTCACAACATATCTCACATTTTTATAGTTGTAAAGAGATAAAACTAAAACTGTAAATTATAAATTCAAATGTAATTTTTTTAGTCCATATTTTAAAATACTAATTTTAATTTGTGGATATCAATTGAATAATTTTCAATTCTAGAGAGAATACTTTCATCCTATCTCTTTCATACATATAACTTCCGTTGAAATAGACCTATCATAAATTCTTTTACCTTGTCATTGTTTTAATTTATAACACATTACCTTCCGTTGATAAGAAACAATCCAACGGTTGGAGTTATTGATCTGTGCAGTCAATCCATGCCAAAACAATAAAATTTAAAGTGAAAACCTAAATTTCCACGATTCGAGGAATTTATAAATAGGAAAGAGATGTTTCCTCAAAATGAAAATAGGAGATCAAAGGTAGTTGTCGATAAATCAACAGGTATTTCAAGTTTCTCCCTTTCAAATATTACCCCATTTTTATTACGAGCTCAATCAAACTTTCAAAACTTAATAGTTTAGACAGGGTGTTTGAAAATTCTCCTAATTTTTTTAATCTAGATATTTTTGCGATTCGAGAAGTGCGTAGTAGAGAATTACGAGATCTACTCCTTGGCCCTAATATTCCACTTAATATTAGGAAAGATATTGTTTCTTAAAAATATTTCTATACAAATGTTCCCGACATTTTGCATAGGGTTTCTCTAAAAGTGGTTTTCTTTTTTACTTTTACGGTTGTTGGTAGAGGTCAAAGTTGGCTAGTGCGTAGTGATCATAATTACATTTCCAACGGATATTTTAATAGTGTATTCCTGTAAATTCGAATAAAGACACTAGCAAATTTATTTATTTATGGGAAACAAAAATATTTAATCGGCATTTAGGTTATTATAATATTTGGTATTAAACCTGAAAGTAATAGTGGTTTTTAGTGAGGAGATTTGGCTAGTTTTTATCATGATAATTTATTTATTTTTATAAGAAATATTTTGAATTTTACTACCACTTAAAAAGAGCCGCATTCATACTTTAGTGGAGTATTAATATGAAGTGTATGTTTTAAAAGAAAAATGATTATTTTGTGCTACCTATATGAAGTGAAACGACTCTTGTATAAATAACTTATTTATTGCATTGTATGAATTTTTTTCAATATTTATATTTAAAGGTTCTATTTCGAGATCAAGTTATATTTAAAACTTTTATCCCTAGTTTGACTACATTAGAAAAATATTTTGAAATGCCATATTTATATTCAATATGGTTTTATAATCATTATTACATATTAAAGGTTATTTAATTTAATATTTTTCATATTTTATTTTTAAAATATTTTTAATTAAATATTAAATTTATGTTATGTTATTAATATTATAAATTTGAAAAAATAATTAAAATAATATTCTATTATTTTATAAAATTTATTATGATAGTTAAAATAAATATTTTATTTAAATGAATATTAATAAGAAAATTGTGAAACAAAAAAAATAATATCTAAGATTTATAATAATAAAAAATTAAAATTGAAAAATAATATTATATTTTTATAATTTTTATATCATAAAATAAAATTGTGAAAATAGTTACAATTTAAAAATTGAGAATTTATCTACAACTAAGCTCTAATTATTGTGACACATGCCATAATTTTATAATTGTGGATCAACAACAATGTGTAATTTGTAAATATATACACAAAAATTTAATTGTAGGTATGTAACAATATTAAAATTATGACAAATTCCACAATTATATTATTGTGAATTTTTTACACTTATTTTTATTGTAGATATTTTCACAATTTTTTTCACGTTTTATGTTTCCACAAAATTATTGTAGGTGGAGTCCACAAATTTGGATTCACAATTTGAACTAAAATATCCACAACGAAAATGTGAAAAAATTGTGGATACTATACCCTTTATCTTGTAGTGTAGGCGTATTTGAGTATAAACTTGGATAATATATCTATATATATATATATATATATATATATATTTATCACTTAAATTAAAAGTACCTAAAGAGATATCTAAGAACATTTCTATTAAAATATTTCTAAAAGTTATCAAGATAGCCATATATGTGTTATCTTTGCAACATATCTCGGCATATATATATATATATATATATATATATATATATATATATATATATATATATCAAAAAAAAAAACATCAATAAAATTATAATACATACATTACCCGGTCACCTTCATCCTTTTATAAATTGGATCATAAAGTGAAAACGGAGTCAGCGGTCAATTACCCTATGCAGTCTTGTATCACCATTCTTGAAACTCGAAATTTATCCGCTAAGGATAGAGACGAATACAACGAATATTGAAGTAAATCTCGAGCAAATGGAATTGCGACAATCATGTAGTTTTAGTTTTGCGAGCGGAATACAAAGTAAAAGATTGAAGCTTATCTGTTCCCAAGGTCAAGCAGGTCTCAAAACTTGCAGATAAAATAAATTAAGCACGAACCTCTACCTTAAAAAAAAAAAAAAATTGTCATATTTTCGGGACGGATGTTTTGCGGTGCCATCGTCGCCATCGTTGTCGTGAGCGTGGCGTCGTCTTTTTCGCGGTGTTACAAAACCCGTTATGTTCCGTTGTTCACGTGTATGTGCCATTGGTTTTTTTTTTCTTCCATTGGGTAGTGGTGCGGTGGTGTGTAGGTGGGCGGTGTTTGTTTATGTGGAGCCACGACCAGAGCCTCAACATGCATTTATTTGCTGTTTGCCTTTTTCCTCCTTGCCAACACTTGTTGCTTCCTGCCCTCATGTTTCATCATGCGATGCTCCTTCTTCTTCTTCGAGATAAGGTTGTCAACGAGGGGTGTAAACCCTCTTATTATTTTTGGTCTCTTTCCTCCAATGTCGATCTCGGTCAATCAAGGAAAAATTCAAGCCATATTCTTAAATAATTAAATAATTCTTTGTACTAACTGTACTTATTTGTGGATTGACACAATCGCATAGTTAAATAATTCTTTTACTACAAATGAATAGAAAATTGATAGAGAATTCAACAAAATCATTCACATAGATAGATTTATTTTAATATACTCATTATCTTGTTTTTTTAATTATTACTATATTTCCCCCTAATTTATAAAAATCATGCCTATTTTGAAAGCCACATATTCTAGTTGCTTTAGGATGATCTACGACTTGTTTCGGTACACGTGTTTCTTTTTCTGTGAGTTCCACCATGCATGGTTTGGTGGCTAGGGAGGCACTTTAATAGTTACTTTTACGGTTATCCAACGTGTTGTGCTTTTTTTTGCGGGTTATATACTCTTGTGTTTCCTAGACGTAGTGCACACCAGCCGTGGGGTCCACCTACAAGTGCGGAGATTGATCGTTGTACCCTCTATTTTTGTGCACCTTATGGGGTTGTGGATACATATGTATACTTTTTTAGATACATGCACCCGTGAGCCAGAGGTGACACACAATGAGCTCGAGATCATACGGTCTCTGCCACCTGTTATGTCACCTCAACACGCAACAACAGTTGATGAAACACTTGAAAATTACTTCCCCCGTGTCGACCAAACTTGGATGTAGTTTATTTTAAAGGTCCCAATATTATAAAAGAAATTGTAAATAAGACATGTCTTGCCCTTGTTATTTTGAAATAGGGTACATACCTTAGGTTAGATTCTCCTTTTAGTCTTGCTTTCCATGCAAGGGCACTCTATAAGGGCGATTTGTAATTATTATCTAAATTGCGAAGGAATATTAAAAGCTCTTGATTGGATTTTTTAGATTAATGAAGATGGGGATTTGTCTCTTTCACTCTTTTAGAATTTGTATGGTTTTTCCATTTTGATGTAGTTTTTTTATCAATTCTAGATTCATCATCTACTATCATTGCAGGTTCAGATCTAGGAAGGAATAAGGTAATATAATTGGCACTTTCTTTGAAATTAGAAAAAGAAAATTTGGAAAGAAAATTGTTGGTAAATAGGTTTAACCAAGATTATGATTTCAAAACAAGATTTGTAATCTAAAAAAATTATGTTTTACACGTTAAAATTGTTAGGCACCTATGGTTGAGTACTTAGCATATAGTTTTGCATTTATGCATTGCAAAATGTACCGATTAGTGTTAAGGTTACATATGGGTGATTTGTAACGACCCAAATAATCACACACGAACAACACAGTGAAATACAGGATAACTTTTTTTTTTGACTTGCTTGACACATAACATGATGCAACATGTCATCACCAAGTATACAACTAACACTGTGAACAACTTGATACAAGGATGGCCATAGAGGCAGCACGGAAACATTCACACATATCAAGGACAATTTACTTTTCTTTTTGACAAGACAACATAGAAGTACAATCACATAACACACTTACGGTTAGGGCCAACCACAAGGAGATATTCTTGAGGGTTATTTATTTTAAAAGGACATCTTGCAATTCTTAGCTTATGTTTTCAAGGAGGCTCAAGATATGATTCGTATGATTCAACTTGCCAAGCCAAGTTTATTCCTTTGACACTGAGTAATTATCTTTAAATCTTCTCTATTATGACATTTATTTGCTTAATTCGTTTATCAAGAAAAGGGAGTAACCAAATTCCACAAGGCCATCTGCTCACCACTAACGCTACTAAGATTCATTCTTGCCCACAAGACAACATGGTTTTAAGTTCAACACACTTAAGAGAAGAGATATAAGGTGCCTTGAAAAAGGGTTAGAGGGAGAAGGTCGAGATGAAACATTTTTAGGACCTCATTAGTTATTGCCAGTATTAAATTGAAGCTAGGGCTCTTAACCAGGTTTAACAACAACTTTACTTAGGCTTCGCTAAAAGTATTAACAAGGAGTGAGAGAATTTACTTTCCAAATGGCTGAGAGATAGATTGTGTGGTTTCAAAATTGTTTTCTCCTGTTTATTAAATCCTATTATCTTCCAGAACTAACCATAGATCTCCTTTAAGTTCGGTTAAGAATTCCACCATGAAAGGGATAGTGTTCATTAGTGTAGCTAGGGTATCAAGTTATATAATGTTACTTGCAATGATAGTCCTGCCCTTGATTACTTAAAGAATTTCTTGCTCTCAAGTTGGTGACCCCTACGTTACTTTATTTGAATGCAACTTTTAATTTAACTTCCAGAAGTATTAAACAATCCCATGTTAGTTTACTTATGACACTTTATTACTAGAGTCATGGCAAGGTTTAACTCAGAATTTATTCTCAAGGCAAAGTTGAAGCAACACTCATTTACGAGAACAAAACAAGATTACATCATTTCTTAAAATACTGATACTCCACAAGTCACTCAACCACAATAACCAAATTTTCTTAAAATTTCAATGATGGTCAAACAATACAAGGTTTCCAAAGTTCAGATGACAAAGTCCACAATACTTTATACTAAGACATTAATCCTCTTTTAAACTTTCCACTGGACGTTAACTACAGTTGAACAACATACAAAGGTTTCGAGCAAAGGAACTTCTCAACTGAGGTTGATGACAACAGTCTACAATTCTATCCCTCATCTACACGCAAAATCCATCTGCAGCAAATTTTCTACAAGAGTCAGTTCATGAGAACTGAGCAAGATAAGGCTACACAAAACCACCATAACTATTATCTAACAATATCATGAAAAGAAGCACTTTATTACAAGAATTTTGGGTCAAACCTCTAAACACTATGAACACATCAAGTTATATTAAGGTCTATAACATGTCAACCAAAGAAGGAGAAGACCTTGTACTTCAGTTAGGAGCAAATGCAATGAAAGTAACAATCATATGAGAATGGCCCTTGGCCCTATAAGGAGAAAACAAACAATCTAGCAAAAACAGTATCCCCATCAAGTAAGTAATTAAACAATAATTACAAGATTGAGAATTGATCTATATACCAGTCATCTAGAATTTTATCAAAGGAACCAAACGCATAGGCTAAAATAATATTTTTCCAAGAGAACAAGAGTTGATCGGCCCAAGAAGGGGGAAACACGGGTTTCAGAAATTAACACAAAAAGCCATGTATAATAGAGTTTCAAACCGGAAATCAATTAGAGTATACACACAACATAAGTTTCGAAGCGAAGGCAAAGTATACTAGTTGTGACCATTAACTACAAAGATTTTCCAATCATCCAAGAAGGGTCAAAGTCTTACAAGCTAGTAGGAAACACGCGAGAGAAGAAGGGGTTTCGTCACACAAGAGTATACAATAATGTCATCAACAAATTTTATAACACTAAGGATTTGCAAACCTCCACTACAATACTAATGTTTGGTTAATTTAAAATAAATTACCCATATCCCAAAACAACCAAATTTTATGGCAACCCTTGGTAACGCAGTCAACCGTCGCACAAATAGATACAAACATAATTTCTAAGTGACTTTATCAAAACAAAACCTTCCGCTATGAATTCATAAGATTATCACACGAAAGCTGAGTTTTTCCCGAAGGTCAATCACATTTAAGGAAATCTCCATCACAAACTATTACAGTAATTACGTGCATAAAAATTGACCAATATTAATTAATAGCGTTAACATTACAAGGGAGAAAATAATGCCAGTTAGGAAAAACAGAAGAGCGCCATCAACAATAATTCTGAGAGGGGGATTAGACCAGAACTATTCCAGTGTCAACGAGGTACCAGATTCACACAAAGAACCTCGAGCTTAGTTGATCCGTAAGGCTAGTTATGGTTCTAGTTGCTAGGGATGGTCAAGGTACTTCCTGAGGATGGCCTTAAAAGTCTAGAAACAAGATGAAAGATAGTATAAGAGTCTACACCCGCGAGGCGGAAAACACACTGCACACAACCTTTTCATTCAAAAAGTTTAATACCGAAACTCAAGCTAGTTAGCCCCAAGCCTTGATCACACAATCCTACAACCTTTCTTTCTCGATGCCAAAAGGTTATCAAAGGGACTTGCGAAGGAGCTAACAAAATGTCAAAAGGCAACTTGGGTGCTAGGGAGGAGCTTCACAGTTATCGTAACTTACTTCCATGATATCGAAAATACTAGTTAATCAACATAACAACTTGCAACTCAAACGCAGAGAATAATTAATACATAAACAAATAGACGAAGGTCTATCATTCGAGTAAGAGAAACATAACATTCAAAGGAGAGGGCACATGCATCCTTTCGACCCACATTCTGTCAACGATAAAAGCTAAAACAAGAAGACACAAGCAGAAAGGGAAATCTCCCATCATGACATCCAACTGACAAATCAATGCAAGGAAAAGTGGTTCGATTTCACAATATTTTTAAATAAAATAACAGTGGAAAGGTGTAGAAATATCTTGCCTGTTTCTCCAGCTTCAATAGGTCGTACAGACTCCACACGGGCTAGCATAAAACAATAGCATGAGACAAGGATGTGAGTACTGCTGCTGGCGATGTCAATGGGCCAAATGTGATAACTGGATCGACTGATGGGGCAGAAAAATTAACCATTGAGTCCTTTCGCAAATCCACCTCACACCACCTCGTAGTGTCAGCTAGAATCCCATAATCTTCCCCATTTGGAAAAACAACCAACACCCATGGGTGGGACTGATATAGAGATGTCGTACTATCACCATAACCCCAAGCATCAGTGTTCCACGTAAAGACACGCTTTCCTGTTCGCTCGAGGGAACCACTACCTTCTCTAGTGCCATATAAAGAAGAGCCATGAGGGAGCTCAATGGTGACAACTTGTTGGCCATGCACGCACTCACAAGATGGAATATAATCTGGCACCCCCGACATCCAATCTTAGGTTGGTAGAATAGATGAACATACTTCAGCTTGTAATAGAGGAGATATGTTGTACATAATGTCACTTGGGCTGCATGCATGTCTCAAAATATTTCGCTATTGACTTTACTAATAATTATTTTCATATTATTGTCAACTGCAAAGAAAGACAACTGAATCACCAAACAATTGCATTGATGCTGCTGGTAAACATACTTCAACGATCTACCATTACTTTTGAGGACTAACTGTTCAGCCAAAGCTTTACTATGCCCATAGGGGTCAACATGATCCTCCAGAGAAAATATCGCAATGCTTCATTGCCATTAACAATCTCCTTTCCCGCATACACAACATTATATGTGCTTGTATATATAAGTCTCCTCACACCATACTTAACGCAGGCATCCAATACAAGGCAAGTCCCATGATTTGAAGCTCGGACACAAGACATAATGATTACATCACGCTCCCCGGCTCGAAAGGCATCCTTTGTAGTGATAAATAAACCTTTTCCTTCTTCAAATTTGAGGACAAAGATCAAACTCTTGTGCAAATATTACAACCGTAGCTTGTAAGGTGTGATAATTCCAACAAAAACATTTATGCCTTCAAACTTAGTGACTCATTGAAGAAGCTCATCATATTGTCTCTCATCTTATAGTGATTGATAATCATGGCGACAGAGATGGAGTTGGATTAAACAAGTGCAGAGCTTCACCACAAGAATCCCAATATCCTTGGGCCTCACTTTGCTTTTCTCAAACAGCTTCATCCAAGGCACCAAACATCACCATCTCTCTTACTCGCAAGGGCTTCTTCATGGTTAGCCTAGGTGGAGAAACCAAAATGGCTCCCTGGAAAGTATGAGTGCTCACCTATGTCGATCTCTCAAGAATCTTCCTCTGAACTCAGTTTATTATCATCAAAAGGTCCCGAATCTCTAGAATGAGACATGAAATAGTCTCTGGTAGCCCTGAACTCGTCAAAAGGCTTATAGCAGGAAAATTCCACCAAATATATGGCTCTTGGACTACATATAAAATAGACGCAGGCAATGCATCCAACCAGGCCAGATACAGAGAGCAAGCTCACAACACAGTAGTCTTGATGCCACTGAGTTTGACAAGCCAACAAGACTGAGCCAAAGTGTGACTGAAGCCACCGGAATCAAACACACGATGGAGACAGACACTCATCTACGGGGCAGAGTGGAAGAACTGAAACGAAGCAAGGCAATTTGAGCTTCGTGAATACACTGAAGTGGAACAGATCCGCCTCAATGAGATCCTCTTCCACGGGTTGCATCGTGAAACAAACAGAAAGGTTTCCATAGAAAATATTTGCAATAAATCTCATCAGGTCTGCTGGTAACACCCTCACTGTCACAAAGTCGATTTAGATAAAAAAATCTTGAAGGAGATACCCGGATTTGAGGATGCGTCTGGTACAGAACAGATGACACCATAGTTGGACGACCTGCTTGTTGGAAGCGCTCAGCAGGCTTCTACCATGCTGCAACAGGCCGGCTTCCCTAGCTTGCAGCTTCTCCTAACCACCACCTGGACAGAAGCAGCTTTCCAAAATGAAAAGGCAAGACAGCTCAACTAAAACTTTATCTCGTTCTTCTACTACAGCTGCAAGATTTTGCAACCACTGATCATGACTGTGGTCACGTGCAACCAGAATAGCAGGTTCAGCACCAACGGTTCCTTGAGATCGCCCTGCAGCAGCTGCATATAGCCAAACACTTCCTCACGGCACTCTCCTAGGAGAAATTCAGTTCTACGCCCACGGATTCTTCCTGTACAGCATGATTTTGAGAATCTACACCCACCCACGCAACATCAGGGCGATAGACCTTCATTTCACCATCAATGAATCCACTGTCCAGAACACGCCAAGAAGGAGCAGGTCAAAATGAGGTGACAGGGAAAGAGAAAAAAAACGCCCAAGAAGAAAACGCGCCCAACACCCACCTGTACGCATTGAAGGAGAATCCAAAAATAGATTATGGTGAAGAAAAAAATGACTTCACCGACTCCTCATGCAAGGACAGACATGACAGTCTAAAAAAATTTGCAGGTTGGGTGGTTGGGAGGAGGCCAAGGTGGCAGGTAGAAAGACTCCAACACCAAATGGGCATTACATGATTAGTAAGTTAGAGTAATAAAAGAATAGTACTTGCTTTATTATTACTATTATTGGTTTGTTGAAACCACCGTATAATGGAGTGGTATCTAATGAGACATTAGTGTACCGCATTGCGGTAATATAATATTGTTGTGTTGAGTTCTACTTTGTGTTGAATCTCGGTATTTCCTCTGTGGTTGTAGAATCTTTAATGGAGTTTTGATAGCTCAATATAGATCATTATTTCCATTTTTACTAGAGAGAACAAATATATGGTGGCTGGGGATTACGCATGTGAGTGACCCGATTACTAAAAATTACAATCAGCTTGTCATCGGTCCCCTTTGAAGTGCGTGTATAGTAAGTCAAGTAAGTGTTCTTTTATAAAATATTTTCTTTATAATAAATCGAGCCATCAATGGCACCGATAGATACATATTTTTTTAAAATCTTGTCATATGGATGCATTATCGCTTGAGCGCAACATCCAAAATATGATATGCGAAGACACAAGAATTCGCAAGAATCTTGATGCAGGATATGACAGAGAGATATCAACTGAAATGAATCAACCACAAAAACATCGATGCTTGATCGCACATGCCTATATAAAGAGCCACAAATTATAGTAGGTGAGAACATCACCCTCTTGTCGGTCACCTATGATGGGCCTACATCACTAGTTTGGTGACATGTGTGCGTGTTCATTTTTTTGCTTGACCTACGCTTACTTTCGAGTGTAATTAACATCCTGATTGAGAAACATCACTTTCATTTCTATTTTCTGTGAAGTGTTTTTGGTATAGATTTTATGGTTGTGAAGATCGGGGACACATATCTGTTGCCCTACAAATTTGAGGAAACCTAGTTCTTTTCTCTACAATCATATTTTGCTTACACGATCGTTTACTTCTACACATGTAAATCCCAAGTAACTTCAAATGTTCACCTTGTTTAAAGAGGAAAAAAATAGTAACAACAAGTGTCCTTACCATGATTATGTGTAAATATTATAGGTTTATCTAGGAGCATAATTGCAATTTATTTACTTGACTTGTTTGCATTTATGGTATCATTTCCAACTTTAACAGAAGGCTAATGTTGTTTTATCATTCCATATGGGATACCACATACACCTTCCAGTTATTAATGCATGAGTATTAGAAGGACTTGAGGTATAACATTTCATGTGTATTTTGTATGTACATGATTCTAAGAAATGTGTAATAACATCAAATATCTATTTGTAAGAAAAGAAAAAATCATCTCGCATGTAATGTACACTACATTTTCTATTAATAAATTAATGTATTATTTCGAATCCACTTTGTAGGGACGAATTTCTACAAAAACATGGTGATTTCTCATCCTTACTACTAGACCATGTCCAGATACACTTGAAACAAGGTTGATGTTAAACAAAATCTCTTGACCAAAATTCATGGTTGACAAGTAAGAGTAATCATTGAATTGTCGATTTTTTTAAAAGTAGAAAAACTTGAAATCTACTATGGGAATAACACCAGAGAAATAATCAGTCACAAATTTTAAATGACATGAGCCTAAGACGTGATAATTGTGCCTCTGCTACATGTTGTTTCCTGTGAGATCGCAAATTGCCAACGTGTTCCTTTAAAATCCAATAAAGAAGCTTCCTGCGATGGAAATTAATGCAAGCTATTAGCACACACATGTAGACATACCAATGTAGAAATCCACTTTGCATGTTGTGAGCACTACTTCTCCATATCACTATATTTACCTCCTCCACGTTATTAAAAAACACATTCTTAGTGCTACGATACTAGAAACAAAAAAATTTATAGCGAACTAATGGTGTATCCTTGTTCCCCACGGAGGAGCAAAATCGCTTAGTATTAATTGTAAGATTAAGGATTTTTCTTTTTACACCGATAGATATATTGGAGATGAATTGACGATTATTCTCATTCTAAAAATAGTATTTACAGCTAAAATTTAAGTTAATAATAAATATACTTTTGTTTTCTACAAATATAGTTTCCTAAATTTATTAGTCGATTTTCCTAGCTTGGCATTGGTATCAAAGCAAAAGCTTTTCCATTCAATCTTTCATCCTCTATTTTTCATTCTCACCAATGAAATTTTCTCCCAAGTTTCGCTTTTACTATTTATCCTTATTCTTAGTTGTATGAATTGCTCTTTATTATCTATAGTCGAACAAACTATATTTTGGCTAGGTATCATTCATTATTGTTCTCGGATAAGAATTTTCTTATCCATGCAGAGTCTAAATAATATAGGAGTATGTTTTCACCTTCAACAAGGCATTAAAACCTGTAAAAAAAAATTGATATCATTAATGGTGACAAATTTCAACTTTATGGTAATATGAGGCTTTGAAAAATTGTGTTTAAAATTGGCTAGAAGTCACAATTGCACATCTTTGTCTCTTCCCTTCAATAAAATGAGTGAATAAAATATATCATAGATTGAATACAAATTGCACCTTTTGTCCTTTCGTATATTTTTAATGTGTTTATGGAAGAAATACAAGCACCATATAATTGTACAATACATGATGAAAACTACACAAATTTGCTACTCCGTCTCAAATGAGTACTCCAAATCACTCCTAAGTCCCATGGAACAACATTCCATGAAAATAGTTATAATTCCCATGTCCACAACCATTTATCCACACCTCAAAGACTAGAACCGTTTGTGAGTGATAATTTTACACTCAATGGAGTAACAAAGACTATAAGATTTCATGTAGGTTATTGAATGCACTTAACCAAATACACAACAATGTAATGAAATACTTGTTTATATGAAATGTAAGCTCAACTAGTTAATGGAGGATAGGAAAATAAATATTTGTATAAAACATGTAGGAAGACTAAGAGAGAATGCTCTTGTATCGAAGGGAAATACATCTTCCATCCTTATTGATTTTCTAGACTACTATGAGAGATTAAAAAATAGACAAGTAGAGTGTTGGATAAAATAAGTTAAAAAAATCTATCTAGTGTGTCTCTAGTGTGCATCTGTTTAATATGTGTCTATGTATTCAAGTGTAATGGTTAGAATACATACATACAATTGCATGATAGTTATAATTAATGATAGTTGTTGGAGAGATAATTACAAATATTCCATCTTCACTAGTCATGTCGTAGTTGGGATCACATAAGTAGCATTCCATGAGGATGATTTAAACTAGAATGTATAGAAGTTCCATCTAGTATGTCACTTATAAATGAGGTATTGATGAGTGAATTTCAAATAAAAATGGCATTGTACAGATCCATAGTGACTAATGACATGTGAGGTAGAAAATTAAAGTGTGATGACATGTGGAAGAGTTACATATGTCTCTATTTTAATTTTTTTGAAGCATATCTATTTGGACTCATATGGGAGATGGCCTTATCACGTGCCTACATTTGTCTTTTAACTTATGAATAATCCTTTTTAAGTCGAAGGGGGTGGTTTCACAATAATAACCATGTTACCTTCTAGAAAGAAAAATCCAACCTCACCAAACCCTTTAAGGGATTTTTGATTGTGAAGATTTCATGCTTGAGTGGAGGTAGTATAATATTTTTGGATATGTGTGTCATCTTTTCTAATTCACACAATAGTCTAAGCACAATAACACTAATTTTAACAAAGTGTTTTTGAAAATTTTGGATTTTTTAAGTATTAAATATTTTGAGTTCAAGGAGATTCCATGTGAATGCACCAATTATTTAGCTAAATTTATTTATAATATTAAGTAGGAATAAGAAATATTTCATAACATTTAAAAATTTCAAATTAGATCTTGGTGGAACATTTTATATGAAGTGACTTCCCTTATCAAACACGTCATTGGGAATGTTTGAAGCTATTACGGGTCTCCTCGTAAGAATTTGACATGCATTTTTATGGAGCAGAAATTATAAATGACTTTAAACAAGCTATATATGATAGTGCAAAGAATTATTAATAAAAAATATTATATAATATATTCTAAAAACTATTAAAATAATACTACAATATTATTTTAAAAAAGCAGTTGCAATAATTATGAAATAATATAATATTAATAAGTAAATTATTAATATGATATAATGTGATAAAAATATTTATAATATAGTATAAATCAATATTAAAAAACTAATACTTATTGTTTACTATAGTTTTCAAAAATAAAGTCCCATCATAGTTGTCAGGAAGTTAGATCTCATAGTCGGATCACATAAGCTTTAGGTTTTCTTGGGATCGGTGTGAAGTTAATCATCAATTTTATTTTTCTCCCTAAGGGATCCACTGAATCCTTCCCATTCTCCTCCACAAACCTCAATCCAAATTTTCTCTTCTCACCTTTCTTCCCCCAATATAAAGTAGGATTTGGGTTGCTAATAAATTTGTCATCATAATATTATAAGAGCAGGATGGAAGAAAAAGAGCGAGATTTTGAAAATCCTGGTCTGAATTTTAAGGACATGGAACTTCTACAGCAGGTGCGACCAGATATACCTCTTTAGCTGAGAGAGTCATTGGCGGACAAAACAATGAGGGAACTATTCATGGGTCCGCTCTGACCCTACCCTCGTGGTTCCTGCTATGATGGTTGATAGAGCTTGTAAATGGGTGGGATTTACTGTTGTTGGTAGATTTGCTAGAATAAGGCCTAATATAGATTTAATCAGACTCTGGGCTAAAATAAAATGGCAACCGTTGGGTTGTCTCTTGTCTCTTCCCTTTCTAATGAAGCTTTAAGCCTTTATTGTTCAAGTTTTGTTGTGAGACTGATTTACTGAAATCCCTAACTGGTGGACCTTGGTTCTATGGTAAGACCATTTTGCATATTTCTAGATGGAGACCTGGAATGGCTCAACTAGAAAAATGCTTGAAAAATCATCAGACATGATTGATAATTTGATACATAATAAATCATGTTGGGAGTATCCTCCTCTTTTGGAATGAGTTTGGTTTCTTCTATTTTTGTATGCGTATTGTATTAACTCGTGTTGTACAGAGTGTACAATATTTTTTACTACTTTTTATCATAGAAAGTTAGTTGATGTAATTAGAAATGTGATCATTTTATCAAGTCATTCAAATGAATTTCAGTGTGATCATATTACTGTTTATCAATACAACTAAGAAATCCAAGAAGCAATTGGAATGATATTGAACACCAGATGTAAATAAATTTACATCTTTGACTGGTAACATTAAGTGCTGGAAATAATTAAACATGTTATGAAAATGAAGTGCTGCAAATTGCAGAGGAAGTCCCTTGTTAAAGAGTAATAACAAGGCGTACTCATTATAGTTTGAGACATTATTAATGATGTTGGCCGCATAAGCCAAATCATTTATTTATTTAGTAAGTATTAATAGTATGGAGGATGATTCAGAAGCCACAGGAACGAAAGCCTGCGATGGTGGTTTCCATGCAACCGCTTGCATGGGGATCACATCTCTTGATTTCAGAGCAAGAGCAGGGTAGAACTGGTATCTTATGCATCTTGCACTGGGCGCCTGCATCTATTGGGCATCGCTCCTTCCTTATGCATCCCTCTGCTTAAACCAAACAACATCACATTATTTATTATATTAGAAGAAATATATATTATATTATGAACAGCAAACAATTAGCTGATCAGTAGTACCTGGATAGTTTCCCTTTCCGCTAATCGCAGCAGCAGCAGGTTGGACAACCAATAACAATAATGCCACCAATGCCAAAACCAGTACAAATGCAATGTTTTCCTTTCGAGCCATTTTCAGATTATCTCTCCTCTTCTCTTCTCTGCTGTGATATAATTGGAATGTATTGTTATTATGATGGGAGGATGTGAAAGCCACTTCAATTTATATAGCTAATCTAATGTATTTCACCTGCACCGCCTTTGTTAGCCATGGTTATCTACAATGGAAAATCCTAGGAAAGATATGGTTGCAAAGACTAAGCTTCCTTTGTTACCTTTCACGCATCTTCCTTTGAAAAAATGCCCGCCCTTCCGGCTTCAAATGTACTCACCTTTTATTTTAAAAATAATAATAAAAGATGTTGAACTCATTATTTCAGTTTTCAGTCCACAAAGTTTAATATTAAAATATTACTAGCAATCCCATGTGTACCTGGAACAGAATATGTTATTTGGTTTAGGGGATAGTTATTACTTCTGTAGTTGATGTTGATAAGGGGTGTTGATAAGGGGTGTGATTGATTTTGTAAGTATAGAAATATAGATGAACCACTTAATTTAAAGGTTCTCTCTACATTTCAAACTTGTTACAAATTCGTACATGAATACATTTGATACCATTTTCGATAGTTAATTATTTTTATAGTTGATGTGGTTTGTATTTATTTCGGGTTAATTTTGTTAGTGTTGCATTGGTTTTTCAGTCCACGAAGTTTAATATTAAAATATTACTAGCGGAGATTCAATCAAGACGCCAATTGAGTATCGAGGTATGCATAAAATAATAAAAACTGAAAACTAAGACAAGTAAATTGAAATGCTATGAAGAGAGCCAAAAAGAAATGTTAGAAGTCATGTCCATGTGAAGAAAATCGACCTTTGCATATACTTGTGAGGTTTATTTCAAAATTAATCCATCAATACACACCATTTATTGGGCTTAAAAACCTTATAGTAAGGTAGGAATATAAACATCCACACATAAACTACTTAAAAACCATAGAATTGTTATAATAATATATACAAATTTTTCATGTATAATTAATATTACATACATAAATATGAATGCAAATTTTGAATGACACTAATCATTAATTGACATTACATTTATATTGGGATTAAAGGAAAATAATGTTTTAAGTTGAATGTTGAAAGAGATTGCATATATTTGAGATACGTTTCAAGGAAGACTTTTTGCTAAATAATTTTTGCATATGACTACATACGATCTTTAAAGTTTCCTATCAAAATATTATTTACACAATCATATCCAAAACTTATTTACTAATGATTACATAGTCGTGTCAATATGAAGATAAAATTTGTGTATGGTGAACCGTGAACACATAAGTGTGAAACATTATCATGATTCAATATTTGTATATACTTTTACACATTTCCAACTCATTGATAAGATTCTCGAAGGCATTACATTAATATTAAATGACATTCCAATCACAAAAAGTGAGTGATTCAATTAGAAGGGAATGTTACAACCTTCATACATATCCAAATTCTACATGGCTATGTTCAAATTTAAAACCAAATATTTTTGTATACCACCATTCCAAGTTATATTTGGTGGAACCATATCTTTTCTCGAAAGTGTTGTTTTCTAGAGATCATGAACTACTTATGATGATAGGAAAATTCTATTAATCACCTTTTTAGAAGTTGTAAATATGAAACTAAACATGTACAAAGTAATTTAGTGTACAATTGTGGGTGGTCAGTAGTCATTAAAGTTAGCACAAGACCGACATCACTATGTGACCTTTTTACAATACAAATGGTGTTCATAGCTATATTATAGATATGGAAGGAGACAATGCAAATGTAGAACCTTTATTGCCCCAACTAAAATGAACCAAGCCACCCGTCCAATGTAGGATTAATTTTTGGAAATTCCAAGATGCACTAAGACGGCATATCCGAATTGAGTTAAGCCACCTGGAGGAGAGAGAAGGTCAAGAAAGAAAACAACTTTGTTTCTTTGAATCCTCATTTGTCAAAGAGTGTGCATATTAATTTTGACAGGGATTTTAAGAATAATCTTGAGGTGGATGGTGCGGGTTTTATTATTAGAGAAAACCTTGGTGGATTCAAAGAACTTTATTGATTTTCTAGAAAACATTATCATCTCTAGTTTTTAATAGACATTACTAATACCACTACATATTAATGGTACTTACATAGGTGACTTAATTCTCACAATTAGAATTTGTATTCACATGTCATGATATCATTTGTAGACCCACCTCTCTCAAAGAACACGAGAAATGTGTACAACAAAATGTGGGATTACATGTGGTCCATATATAGATCCAAATGCAAATGTAACTTTAAGTAGACTAACAACTCAAATATTGTTGTTTAGAATATAACTATCTCGACGTGAGAAAGAACATGTCTCAACTATCACTCCTCTAAAAATTTAAATCCTTTCCAAACAATATGGATGATAAAAGGGCGTGTAACTCCAAAGAAATAAATCCACTAGTACAACACAAAGAAAGGACATGGAAAAGTGTTAATCTTTGATATTATAGCTAGCACAAACACATAAATGTACACATCACTTATTTTAATGAAGTTTTATATCTCCATTCCAAAAATGTTCATGTAAGTGCTAAATTTACATTATCTGGTCCTGACTATTAATTCTCCCAACGGTTTTTACAAAATGATGAATATCCAAATAGAAATATTATTACTAGATTACTCAAAGATTTTTCTCTATCGTGATGAATTCTCAAATCTTAAAAATCAATTCTCATTCACACATATCAATGACATTGTGAACAAAGATAATAATGATGGACATTTTATGTTAGTGTTTTCATTGATGTCAACTCCATTAATGGAAAATGGTGTCATGGCATTGTATGAGCCTCCATGATGTGTTATTCAGGTGTCAAGCATGAAGTCTAAGTGGTTTGGTGAGATGTTATGGTGTCCTGGTGCATGGTTGAGTATTCCAAGTCATGATATGAGTCATCTGGATTTGGTTGAGTGTTTCATGATATCATTCATGGTCTATGAGGTGTGTTAAATGTTTCTAAGGGTCCAAAATAGGTCAACATGGTCATTTCATGGGTCATTCAAGCATTGAGTCAAGTCTTTTCAGGCTTGTTTCTAGCCCTAAAGCATGCAAAACGAGGTAGAGATGTGAGATTTGGAGATTATATTTCTTTTTGGAGCATGGAAAAATAATTTTGATGGTATAAATGGAATTTATGGTGAGTTTCAAGTCCGCACTCGAGGTTTGGTGCTTCTATGAGGTCCTTGGGAAGCAAACAATGAAAAATAGGTAGGTAAGCATGGGTAAGTTGCTATGGCTAGAGAGCTTCAAAGCTAATTATACTATGAGGTGAGTTTGATAATTAATAGGATGTTTTCATGATGATTCATGACAATTTTTCAGTAAAAATGTTTGAAGGAATTTGAAGATATGCAAGTTTTGGTAAAATCGAGTAACTTGCAAAGATGTTTTTCAGAAGAACCCAAACTCAACACACACACAACACAGTAAAAGACAGGATTTTTTTTTGACTTGCTTCGACACAAAACACGACACAACATGTCGTCACAAAGTTACAACCAACTCTGGGAACCGCGTGTTACGGGGATGACCACAAGGTTAGCACGGAAACGTTCACACCCAAAAGGATAATGTACTTTTTCTTTATTTTTGACAGAATAACATAGAAGCCCAACCACAAGACACTCTCACAGCTAGGGCAAGCCACAGTCAGAAATTATTGGAGGTTATTTATTTTGATAAGACACCCTTTAAGTCATGACTTAAGTTTTCAGAAGGATTCAATATATGATTCGCACAAATCATCTTACCAACTGAGTTATGTTCTTATACACTGTAGAGTAGTTCACTTAAAGTCTTCTCCTTTATAACCATTATTTGTTTTATATATTTATTTGATAAAGATGGTAATTTAATTCCTTAAAACCATCTATTCACACTTACGTTACTGAACTCGTTCATGCCCTTATGACAACATCGGTTCATGTTCAACAACTTAAGAGAAAATTACAAGGTACCTTGGATAAAGTTAAAGGAAGAAGGTCAAATGAGTTCACCCTTAAGACGTCATTAGTTCTTACTGAGGTTTAATTGAAGCTTGAGGTTTTATACGTAATTATTAGCGCTCTTACTTAGGCTTCACCGAAAGAGCTTATCAAGAGGAAGCTACTTACTTTTAAATAGGCTGAGAGATAAATTGAGTGGTTTCTAAATTTTCTTCTCTTACTTGTTAAATCTTATTAGAAACTAACCATTGTTTTCCTTTAAGCTTGTTTTAAGCATTCACCAAAAGAGTAGGGTTTACTAGTTTAGCTAGGGATATCACGTGATATAATTTCACTTTGCAAGGATAGTCTCACTCTTGATTACTTAAGACATTGTTTGCTCTCAAGGGGATCTCCTCCACAACAGATTTATTTGAATAAAACTTTTAGGTAACTTCTGTAAGGAAAAGCCACCCCATTAAAACTTACATATAACCCATCAATACAAAGTCTTAGAAAGATTTAAATTAACACTTAATTCTCAAGATCAAAGTTTTACAATGCTTATGCCAGTGAAGAGATTGAATATTATTTCTCACTAAGAAGAGTTACCAGCCAAATTACAAAAAGGACAAAACTACTTCTTCACGTAATTCTCCGAACAATTCCAGGCAAGAGGTCATATAAACTCTCTTTGCAAGCAATGTTACACAATTTACAACACATTGGACATTTTTACAAGGAACTTCATAAATTGTACAGATGAACCTTTTACACTCTTTTCCTCTAGTCTACTCGCATAATCCATCTGCACAAATATTAACTAGAGTCAGTTCGCTAGAACTGAGCATGTTAAGACTACCCATTGCAACAGTAAGCTAACATTTTATAATATCATGAAAGTAAAATTCTAAACTCAAGAATGGATCAAATCACAAACCACTAATCAATATGTTTCACAAGATGAAGAGATTTATACCAGCCAACAAGGAGGAATCCCAATATTCAAGTGAGAGAAATATTCCAAAGATAATCAAGGTGAGACCTTATTGGTGAAGACAACAAGGCTGAGAGTATTAAGATTTCAGTCATGTAATCCTATGGATTACGTGATTGAAATCTAACACCCAAACATCATTCTATTATTATTAACCAAAAAGATAAAGATCAGTCAAATGACTTAACATATTCAAAATTGCTTGGTAACAAGACTGCATTAACACACATCCTTGTTTTAGGAAGAATATAGGCCCCAACCATATATGAACACAAATCAGTCAAAGATTAAAGTTAACTTCACTCAACTGAATAAACCAACATACATATAATACTCACAACACAAAACCGAATCTGAAGATTCAATATACCAAGTAATTCTCACCGAACCTAATTATTTTTCTTCAAGAAGTTAAATAAATTAGATTCTATCCAACTAAATTACATTCAACAACTATAGTTGGATTACACAAGCAAGGATCAAGAAGAAGTCTTTTCACCAAAGGTTGTTATTATCTTACATCACATAATCAGTAATAAACCCGTAATCCACCACTCGTATGATCATTGTAAGAGTTAAGGACTTAGCTCACTAAAATATATGACTGAGTCTATTCCTACCTTTTCCATTTTCATACAAGTCTAACCCAAATCGAAGAAAGGTAACCATTCTACTTTCATACATGCCTCACCAACACTTACTCGAGAGAGTCCCTACCTGAATTATCGAAGGTTTGCTAAGCTACATAATGGATTTAATAGAAACCCATTTCATTCGATACTTGAATTTAAACAAGCAAGGGATAGTCTGTTGAAAATATAAGTGAATCGACACAAGATCTTCTACCGTGACCCAACTCGAGTCACCAATCATAAGGTTTACAATAAATAAGGAGGAATACAAAGCAAAATACTCTTCCTACGAACTAAGCCTTCTCCTCCGTCTCTAAAACAACATATGAATAGCTTGGGCATACCCATCTATTTCACGACTGTCTACTCAACCTATTCTCATAGTCACTCCAAAGAAAACATCTGCTACTACAGAGTTCGATTGAACTCTTTTATCTTATGATACAGTGACTCACGTCACAGGATCTGTATTGAGCAGTCAATATTTCACTCACGTAGGCCTCTAAGAAAACATCATGCTCACTATGCGAGGTCTACACACAGATTCAGCCCAAGAAAAGCTTTTACCAAGACAAAAACAAACATTTAGCCTAAAACTGGCCATGAGTCGACA
This sequence comes from Taxus wallichiana var. yunnanensis, assembly GCA_018340775.1. Taxonomy (NCBI): domain Eukaryota; kingdom Viridiplantae; phylum Streptophyta; class Pinopsida; order Cupressales; family Taxaceae; genus Taxus; species Taxus wallichiana. The sequence continues at coordinate 879,442,982 of CM031235.1, forward strand.
AATCTACAAATATCCACTAATGTTATTCATGGCTCAAGTTTATATCTGCTACTGCTGGTTTAGAAATCGAACTCAATGGCCATTGTTCACTATTGTCTCTAAACGTCACCCGAATTGAAGAATTAAGCAGGAAACACCCAGGTTAAAGATCTAACACCCACAGTATAAAACTTCAACCATTATTTTGCTATCACATGGTAGTTACTCTTTTATTTCAAAAGAAAAACGAGGCAGAAAGGAGTGTATACATGCTATCACAGTTGCTACCAGGGTATGAAAAACAAACAACTCCCAATAGTCCTTCCTTTCCTTCAATCTGGGTCGATTCACAAGGAAAAGTAGAAGCCCATTCTAAATGCCATAACAGATAAAAAAATAGAAGGACATTCAATTCATGACATAATAAAAGGGTAGCAGAAGATTGCAAGGGGCAGGTTTAACATGCCTGGTTTAAACACCATCTCAATATGCATCTGATTGTTTCAATGCAGCTGCTTTCCCTTAACCCAAAGTGCTCTGTGAGCTCGTGCTAGCGCCACATTCACGCGGTGAATAACAGCTACAAAGCCAACCCCATGATTTGAAGTTCGGACACAAGACATAATGATTACATCACTCCTAGCTCTGAAAGGCATCTACCGTAATGATAAATAAACCTTTTCCTTCATCAGATTTGAGGACAACATCAAACTCTCGGTGCAAACGTTTCAGCTGTAGCTTGTAAGGTGTGATAATTCCAACAGAAACCTTTATGCCTGCCAACTTAGTGACTCGTTGAAGAGCTCACATAATTGCAAATCAAATTGTGCTTCATGAATATTCTGATATGAAACAGATCAGCCTCTATGAGGTTCTCTTCCATGAGTTACATCATACAACAAGTAAGATCTCAATAGAGAATCTTTGTAAAGGAATTTCGTCAGGTCTCCTGGTAACACTCTCACTATCACATAGTCGATTTTGATAAAAAAAACTTGAAGGAGAATCCCGAATTTGAGGGTGCAGTCGATACTGAACAGATAACATCATAGTTGGACAACCTGCTTGTTGGAGGCGCTCAAAAGGGCTTCTTCCTTACTGTAACGTGCCTGCAGTCTGGCTGAAAATTGTGGCAGGGCTCTGCTGTGGATCCCCGACAAGAACACACCTCACAGCGCCCCAGGAAGAGGAGGTAATACGTCTACTTCACCAGCTTGCGGCTTCAACTCTAACCACCATACACTTGCAGCGGCCACACATGGTGAAAGTTCCCTTCGTTTCAGTTGTTGAAGGCTCAGACTCCATTCTATACACGACCCGTCAGCTGGAAAAAACGTTGTTAAAACAGCCTATGCGGCCATGGCAAGGAGAGGAACAACAATGAAGAGCTCCCAAAACCTGCGACTCCATTGGATTGGGGTTTTCACGCCATTCATCCCAAATCCCAACAACAACACTCCTCCCTGCTCACGCGGCCAGAACAGGTCAAAGAGAGCAGGTAGCACAGGACGCAAGATATTTGCAAATCACAGGAATTAAAGAAGGTGGGGCGGCTGGCAGAGGTAAGGCCAGTGGGAGATGGCCACGTACCAGGTCTAGATGGCAGGAAGGGGGTGAGGGACAGTAGGGCCTTAGGCACAAGCAGATAGAATTTTGATTTTAAAACAATGTCCCCTCCAACCTGCGCCACACACCTACCCCCCATCATTCCCACGCAACCCCTCCATTCCTTTAGTTGTTTATTTTCAGTACCCATTGATCATTATATTCCAAACCTTAATCAGAATAGAAATTAAGCCATCGGTATAAATCTGTATTTATTGCATTCAAATCCTACGATTTGTAAAATTATAAGCTACTTGCTTTCACGATGTAAGACCAAGCTAAAGGTTACAATATAATTCTCAACATAACCTAATTGAAAAACACACTAAGTTAAGAGGCTTGCACGGCTTAAGGTCTCATCTATTTCCCCAAACCAAAACATATCAGTTAAAAGCCACACACTCGAATCTAAGGATTCGATTTACTAGTGTATAAATACATATATCGTTCTACACCCATGTCTTCTGGGTATTTTATTTTTAAAATATAATCCCATGTAAATGAAATACGCAACAACAGATACTTAAAAAGGAGTGTATATAATCCAAATTTACCAGAGTCACCAGAACATCTCCAACAGTAACTCAGTAACAAGTTTATTCATTGGGCTAAAGCAAGTCGAAAAACCTCAGTCTTTTAATTCTCTGCAACTAACAGTGGGTTCTATCCCAACTCATAACAAAACCGAACCCCAAGTGATAATAAACCAAACATCCGAACTCATCAACCCATGTCGATGGGTTAAAGTCCTTGGCTCGACAATGAATAGGAGTAGGATGGAAATGGCTTCAAGGAAAGTTACTAGCCCAATCAACCTTCGAAAAGGGTTTACCAAAGAACCTAGGAAAACTATAAAATATTAATAATGTCGACCCGTTTGACGACACTAGTAATAGACGACAAAGATCGACTATTCATTATAATCCCCCTCTTTGAAAAAACAAATATAAGAATCTCTTTTTAAAAGGAACATACCCTAAAATACTAACCTGCCATACAAGCCATCTACCAGGCTTCGAACACGCAAATTCCATTAAATAGGGAAAAAGTAACGGCCGCCGCGAGGCCACCGTCAGAAGCGCCAACAACAACATGAAGGAATTACGTACGCTTGTTCGATGCCCAACAAGGGAAAGGTCACTACGCCAAGAAACTGGGTAACCGCTAAACGGGCATTACATTTTTCAAGTAAAAAGCGGACCTTCGATGCTCGTTGAATTGTATGATATTAATGAGGATATAATATATTTGGCATAGCTTCTTAGGTCAGTTATGAACATTTAAAAATAATAATTAGGTGGTTTTATCCTCACATTTTTATGAATAATCGTTAATAAGGTAAGTTGGTTTGAAACCCTAACTAAGAGCAAGCTTGAAAAGTGAGTATATCGACCATTTTTTTATTGATAGTGAATAATTTATGATTGGATTTTATAAAGGACTCATCTAGGTTTCCATAAAGTTATGATATATCTTGTGGTGATGAGTGGACCCCACACAAACAAGTCACCTGTCAAGAAGTTCAGTTTAGGACAAGGTTGTCCAAAGGAGTTACAAACTAAATTATCACTATGGTGATTATGTGAGATTTTATTAATGTTCATGATGGATTCAGGTTATGGTGATGTAATTAAATGGTCAAGTATGCTTCATTTGTGTTGACTGGTCAAAGGGTAGTTTCGAGGCAGTTTGCAGAGATTAGCTTGCTTGAAGGCCTTCCACTTGGAGTTCGAAGGAGTTATAATATGTTTTAGAAAGATAATTAAGAGATATAACTTTATTTTATTTGATTTTATGATTTCAATTGCTATAATTTTAAGAGATTTCCATTGGTATAATTTTTTTCTCATTGTGATTTTATTTGATGTGATTTATAGGTCTATTTGTGAGCAAGAAGGTTTCTTGATTTTCGTGACAGAACTATTTTTCTGAAAGAATGAGTTGGTTGGAGAATGATATGGTTGATTTGATGATCTATATCACCTAGAAAGTGAATATGGGTGTATTTTTCACCCATTTAATACATTTAGAGGTGTTGGAAGTGTCACAAATGGTGGAAAATTGTTGAATTTGCAAAACTTCTTTTCTTTTGGTGAAGGAAAACTAGTTTTGGTTTGAGCAAATGATTGTTTCATGATATATAACTTGCTTATAAGTGTTCCACAGGTTCTAGGATTTTGATTGAGTGGTCACATGCCATATTTGAGATCATCTTGGGTTGTCTTGAGGCTCAAAGGTAAAATCAAATTGTTGTAAACAATTTTTTAAAGAAGGAAATGAGCCAACGGGCCTATTAAATGAAATAATTTGATTGGATAAAGTAAAATTACAACCATGTATGATGTTTAAATTTCATATTACAAATGTCTTTTGATTTTTAAAGATTGAATAAAAATAACTTTGTTGTTAAAGGATTTTTGTTATTCCAATGGTAGGGTTTTGAGGCTTGTTGGTGCATGATAAGTGGTTTTTGGCATGGAAGAACCATATGTGTCATATGTGACCATTTTAATGATTCAAATGGTATGTAGTTAAATTCATTTGATCGTGCAAGAGGTATAGGACCGACCTATGATGATTTTATGAGAAGGATAAGCCTATAAAGGTGATGTTTGAGTTCATTTTTGAATCAAGTGCTCTTGGAGGGAAACGTGCGACCTAGAGGAGAGTTTTTTTCAGGTATGAGCACATGATTTGAAGGATGAGGAAGAGAATGAAAGGTTGAGGAATTATTGAGAGCATGTGTACAATATTTTAGAGCCAAAGCAAGATCAAGAAGAAGAAGTTAGAGCAAGATAGAGGGATGAGGGTTTGAGTAAGGGTTTGTGAGTTGAATTAGAGATCTCCATCAGTTGTGGCAGAAAAAAATCAGAGATAAAACATCTTCATGTCTCTCGAGTTTGTGTTTAGTCATCCTAGGGAGTTGTAGTCTCCTTGTAGAGTGGGTGCTTCACTAAATTAGGGGTTGGTGCTCTACTAAACTAGGGGTTGGTGCTCCTTGTGGAGTTGGTGCCTCACTAAATTTGAAGCATGGCTAAATAAATTTTATGTTTCAATGGTTTTTCTTCCCCATGAGGGTTTCCCACTTAAATCTTGTGTCTATGAGCTCTCTTTTATGTGTTATGGCTATTTGATTGTATTGTGCACACTTAAGAAGCTACATTTGAACGTATGTGATTTAATGAATGTTAATGTGTGATTAAATGAATGGTAAATGAATTGAAGAAATTGTAGGACTGATTTACCCCCTAGTCCATTGTGCTTCCAACAAATAATTTCATTGTTGATGTTATTAAAATTTTCATCTCCATAGATCCAAGATCTACCACAAGGAGAGATGGGTCAAAGTTTCTTAGATGAAACATCAAACCAAAGATATTTCTACCTCCACTATGATTGTGAATTTATAGGTTCCGCTAAATATAAGGAATGTACATGAATCCTAAATATGTACCATTTATGACATTAAATTATGCGTGTAATTTTAAATGGATGTTCTACTAAGCATAATGAAAAGGTAGTAAGCACATTAATTACTACCAACTCAAAATAATCCTCGATATGTAAGAAACACAACTAAAATATTTAATTTTGAAAATGTATTTTAAATGTTCATTGTTCAACATGGAAGAATGAAGAATTATACTTAATGTAGAAGGAAGCATACTTAGTGTTGTTCATCTCAATTCATTCTCTCTCTCTCTCTCTCTCTCTCTCTCTCTCTCTCTCTCTCTCTCTCTCTCTCTCACACACACACACACACACACACACACACACACAAAACAAACAAACACATGTACATATACATGCCCACACACCAATATACACATGCACGTGTGTAAAAACCAATACACACACTCACACGCACACACACAATGCACCCACACATGAACTTGTGTAAGCACACACACGTAAATGTGCACACATGCACATATGCATGTGCACACACATGTGTGTGCACGCGTGCACACGCGCATGCACACACACACACACACACACACATGTAGATGCATATACACCTACACAAATGAACACACACACACACACACACACACACATGCACGCATGCCACACACATATGCACATGCCCACGTGTATGTGAGTGCACCCACACATTCATGAACACAAACACACGCACACGAACATGCACACGCACACGCACATGCACATGCACATAGACATACACAAAAAGACATACACAGCACGTGCGTACGTGTGCACATACACACGTACAAAATCACGCATACATAAAAATAAACACACACACATGAACACACACAATTATATTAATGCTAAATTAACGTATGTGTCAAAAACCAATGATAAAATATCAATCAAATTGTATGATGGAAAAAATATGACATAATCTGTATTAAAGTAGCATGCTCTTAATTGGTTGACCTAAACATTTGATAAGAGGAATGTTATTTAAACTTATTGGGCTATGTGAGAACACACTAGGCTCTGAGACTCATGTTTGGCCTCAAAAAAATTTTTGATTCCAACAAAGAAAGAAGAAACAAATTTTCATTGCATTTCACATTAGGCTGCAAGAAATTCACTAGTTTAGGGCTCTAGAATTTTCTCCGTAGATTATATATCAAATTTTGTAGCACTATATTTGATCCACTATCTAAGCCATTATGAAATCAATAAGTTTTTTTTTTTTTAATTTGATTTTCTAAACTATACTTGACAAAATCATCCAATAAAGGATAGGCTCGACTTGTCAATCATGTCTAACTTTGACAAAGGTAAATTTTTATGTAACTATTCCCATAGTTTATAACTTATACTATACATTCTATACCCCGTAACATGTAATCTGTAATATGGATAAGTAATTTTCTTATAGGTTGATCTTAATGTGAAATTAAACCTACAAAATCCTATGTTAACAAGTCAAATGCACTCATTCACTCACTTAGCACTTTCAAGTACTCCTCAAACAAATATCTTTCATAATGCACTCCAAGATCTCCTAAATTTCTCTAAAGCAACAAAACACATTAGGATTAGCCCCTACACAATTCTTAAGTACTCCAAAACATGTTCTAGAGTCAAGTTTCCCAAGCCAAAGACCACCAAAGACAATTTATGCACAAAAATTAAGCCACTATAAAGTATTATCATGTGAAAAAGTTGTCATAAATAGTTGCATCCATATAGATTTAGTGCTTAATCAACCATGTGAATTTATTGCTCAATTAGTGGAAAAACTAATAGATTATGCGGAAAGTTTGATGGATGGACAACCTAAGTGTTGGAAAAATAATTTTCACAAGGTAAAATTAGGGGTTTTCACCAACGCTCTGGGACTAGGTCCCTCTACTTAGGAATGGGGAAGCTCCATTTATTGAAAACATGAAATATGTACACTACTCTAACCATTGTGGGTAGCCTTTTGACTGGATATCACATAGGAATACTCCACTAAACTTGTGTGCAAAAATAAGGTGGAGGAAAGGTGTGTGTATGGAGAGAGGGAAGAAAGTGAGAAGGGGGTTTTACTCAATAAATAACAAGATGTGTTTATTGACATAAAACCAAAATATTTCCAAATTATCAATGAGAAGAAACCATGTCAAGGAAAGGTGAACAAAATAGAAATAAATCCAATTTTATTTGCATAATATTGCACAAGTAACCATACTCATGGAGTAAAGTTGAGATGGAGAAGAACACATAAAACAAGGAGATAGAAGAATTGTAGTTTCTTGCTTATAGTAAGAAAATGGTAGTGTTATCCAATTTTTCCCCTCGGGAAAAATTGATCGAACAAAACCTTACATAGGAGAAATGGAGAAGTTTGTTCAACTGTGTGAGCTTACATTCGATCCCAAAATCAAGTAGTAGGCAAGCTCGATAATGGCAATGGAAGGTGGGAAAATGAATGGCCAATGAAAATGTTGAAGAAGATCAAAGCTCAAGTGAAAAAATGGAGAAAGGCTTGAAGTTTTCGACTTCACATTTTTGGGGATCTCGAGGAAACGAACGGTTGAAAAAAAAAGAAAGCTAACTCGGTAAGTCAAAATCGATCCCAAAGCAAGTCGACTCAAGCAAAGTAACAGATCTAGCGGAATCCTCCACGTGTCTCTTCGGCACACTTTTGGTATGATGTTTAAAAGAAAGATTCCCAAATGAGCGTAGGCTCTCCATGTGGCAAGATTCCAAGAAATTTGCACCAGCCATTGAAAATTCTAAGCATGGGAAGAGCCAAAGAAGCCTCCATGTGTCTCTTCACACACTTTTTGTATGATGCTTAAAAGAAAGATTCCCAAATGAGTGCAGGCTCTCCATGTGGTAAGATCCCGAGAAAGTTGCCGTGCCGTTGAAAAGTCTAAGCATGGGAAGAGCTAGTGGAAGCCTCCACGTGTCTCTTCGGTGCACTTTTGGTATGATGCTTAAAAGAAATATTCCCAAACGAGCGCAGGCTCTCCACGTGGCTAGAGCCCGAGAAAGTTGCATCGGCCATTGAAAAGTCTAAGCATGGGAAGAGAAACTTCAATGGTAAAATCCAAAGGTTGGTCCCCAATCGAGTGCAATCCCTCCATGTGTCTAGGGTCTAACAATGTTGCTCCTAAACAAGAGGACTTAGCCAAAAAAAAAGAAAGCGAGCAGGTTCACGAATGATGCCAAGTGTTCAACTGTTGCAACATCAAGAGTGAAAGGAGGGGCAGAGTCTTAGAAGCCCGGGGTTTCCACGTGGAGCTAACTACAAAGGTCCCACCCGAAAAGGGGTTTTGACATTATATATAGTGGGGCCCTTTACTCACCCAAAGGAATGAAGCAACATGTTCACGGACGGTGCCAAGTGTCGGCACGTCACATTCCCAGGACCCTAAAAGGTAGCAAAAATCTTAAGAATGCACAGGGGCTTCCATGTGGATCTTACATGGATAGACTCCAAACCCAAAGCAGTTTGGAAAATATTGGCGGAAGGTCAATTCAATGAAAAATGAATCATGAATCCCACCAAGAATTTTAAATGCTTAGATCTTTTAAAATATTGTGAGAGCCCACATGGAACGCCCAACCCTGACCTTTAGATGATCATAACTTTCAACTAGAAGCTTGGATTTGAGAAAGAGAGAACTTTTTGGAAATCTCTTGACGTCTGATACTCAACTACGACTGGATATATTTAAATTAGTGGGACTAGGTTCTTAAAAATGAAAAAATACAGTCTTCCATTTTCGAGGTTATCAAGATTCTTACCTACCACCATAATGAAGTATGGGCTTCCTTTCTTTCCTAACAAGGAACAACACATGGAGGCATGGGTTTTTGTAGTGGAACCCATCATTGTTGCAGGTGAATTCAATGCTCTTTTGGGGTGGTTAAGGCAAGATTCAATTTCTTCTCTCCTTTCTCTCTCATATTCTTCATATATATTGTAAGGAGGGGCACTTTTCTAGGGGACAATTTTGCTTTGCACCCTCCCTTCTTCCCTTGTCTGCAAGTGAATTTTGGAGTTTCAAACCTCCCATTCAAGTTGTAATGCAATTTTTTCCTCTTGGCTATTGTAATGCACTGTATCAATTTTTGGAGCAATAAGATAAGTTTGTGGATGATTTCAACCCTCTCTTGTGTTCATTGCATCCTCCTGATCTCTCATTGTAGTTTTGGTTAACATGCATGGTGATTGTATTGCATTTCTATGGTTTGTGTTTAATGTCAAAGCAAGTGTTCAACATTCCTTTGGTGCATCACCTTTGTTAGTTTAGGTTTATTTTCTTGTATCTTTTTAACCATGTCTCCTTGGCAAGTTAGAGTAGGTTTCAAATTAGACCCTCTCAAAATTATATGTGTGCGCCTGAATAGAGGAATAGGAACTGGCCTTCATCCGGAGAGCTTTCCCAATTGTAAATTCCCACACTTTGGGAAAAGCTCCATGTTATGCAATCACACTGACGATCTAAACCCATCGAGTTGCAGACATTCGGGGTGTTATGATTACACATCAACAGATTCGACATACACAGTGGGACCAATAAGTCCTCATTTTTATTGCGAAAGATTGATGTGCACTTGTTGTAAATTTCCAGCTTGTAAGAATCTCTTAAATTACACATTTGGCGAATCCAAAAGGGCGAATCCACTGGTTTCAGTAGTCCAAGCTTGGCAGATTCATGAGAAGAATTCAAACAAGGTCAAGAATAAGAGAAGAAGGATTGTTCGTCTATCTACACTTGTCTCCTAAAATAACAAGAGGAGGAAGAAGAGCTCAAAGTTCACCATCTCCGCCAAACAGAACTTTGTCTACACCTCCACCTAGTAGAACTTTCCTTCAATCAATGAGAGTTCTCTTACCAATTAGGATGGCACAACCCAATCCCTATGTCAAATTCATGGGAAGTAGCCCACTTTCCCTAAATGCTCAAAATCTAGTTCCAATTGTGGCATTGAAGAACGTCCCATATTTCACTAGAGAGAACCAAACAACTCCGATTGACCACATCTAGGACATTGCAAATGTCTATGTAATTCATGAAATCAATGAAATAGATATTGCGGTCAAGTTGTTGGCTTCATATTTTAAAGGAAAAGATTTGCAATGGTTTAGGAGCCTCACAGCAGGGTCTATCCAGAATTGGGATCATTTATGCATAGCTCTCCAATAAATTTGGAGAAAAGGGGATAATTTGTCTTTATTGGAACAATTGACAACAATCAAGAGGGCTCCTAATGAACAGTTGACCAATTTCAACTTCATATTTTAGAGGATGTGGGATAGGATTCCATTGGCCATGAGACCAACAACTGAAGGTGCTTTTCTATACTTCCTTAAAGCTTTAAATTCTGATATTGCCATGATGATTCAATCCATGGGAGGTATAACTTTACCCGCATCCTATAACATTGCTATTAGAGCTGAAAATTACTTAATTCAGGTTGGTAAACTTGCACCTAGGCCACCTATGCCTCTATATCTAGAACTAGGAGCTCTAAGCACTAGTCAAGCACCTACATTAGCCCCCATTCCTGCTCCAAGAAATCGAATTTGACTAAAGCTTCTACCTCATCTTCTAGCACCTCAAATGAGCTCCAAGAAGTCATGAAGCAACTGCAAAACTTGGGTAATGAGTTAGTGACACTTAAGAGGTAGCAAGCTCAAAATTTTAGATCATATCAACCTCAAACTCAACCCAATAGACCTCCATATCAGCCTAATAGGCCACCCTTTCAAGATGCAAATCAGAATCAAGTCAGGCCTTCGGTAATAGACCATTCTAGTCTTACAATCCTAATGTTGCATCCACATCTAGAGCTTTGGTACCAGTGCAAAATAACATGGCTCAAGAATATGACTAGTGTTTCCCATGCAATCAACCTCATAATCAGTCAATGTGTTTCAATGGTGCTTTGAATCAAGATCTTATGGTTACAACAGTGGGTGTGGAGCAAGAGACAGGCCAAGAAGGAAATCAGCAGCAGGAAGAAAATCAGCAAGAGGCACCTCCAAATGAGACCACACTTGTCAATTGGCAGGCCAAAGATTTCTATGGTATAAATTAAGCACCTTCTCAAAGTGTAGCAGCCAATACATGGTCTAAGAAAATAAATATTGGAGAAGGAAATTCATCCAATTCAAATGATCTACAGCCTCCTATTACTCCACAAGGTGTTAACAATCAAAGTGTAGCTCTCAATGTGTAAGCTTAGCCCAAACCACCTTGTAGACCAACTCAAGTGTCGGTTATAACAACCCATGTGCAAGAGAAGAATGTGCAGAGAAAGGGGCACCGAAGGATAGCTCATCTCCATTCAACATCATTGAGTAGATGAAGAAAATGAATGTAAACATCTTGATGTGGGAGTCATTGGCTATACGGGACAAAGATACCTATTACAAGCTAATATTGTACAAGCTTTTGAACTTCCTAATAATGATTTTGAGTACCTAAGAGCTCTAATGATTAAGAAGTATGATGGAGGAATCCCATCGAAGAAGATAGATAGTTGTTAATGAATAATGTTATTTCCCAAGAAAAAGAGTATAATACCAAGACTAAAGATGTCAAAGGTACGGAGCCTCAAGCCAAACCAAAAACCCTAGTTCTCACCAATGTCCCAAAAGAAACTCCAAAGAAAGATGCATCTGGCAAAGGCCTTGTTGTCTCAAGTAGAACTGGTGTTCCCACCCATGCCCAAAATGTGAAAAATCTTGTGCCATTTGATGAGTTTGTCAATATTTCTCCAAATTTTGCTTTTCCCAAATACATTCCTTATGACATTGCCCAAGTCTTGAGTTAGATCAAGATTTTTGTTCCAATTGTTGAATTGCTTAGGATTCCTAAGCACAAGAAGAGGGCCTTCAGTATTTGGGATTGGAAGAAGAAAATATTACCGAAGGTAGAAATGTAAAGAGTATTGAGACTCCTCCTACCATTTTAGTTTCAAAAACTACTAGCATTGGAGGAAATAGGTGAACCACTTGAAGTTTACTTGGGAACATATTTGGTTGAGTCTCAATTAAATGTTGATCCATTTTTACAACACCGATTATTAAGGATAGACTTTGCTACACAATTGTATGTTTGATTACTCAAGCATCATGAAATGTTATGCCTCTAAAAGTCATGAATGAATTAAACATTAAAGTGATAGCAGCTTATGACAAGTGTCTTAATGGATTCTAGAGAGGTGCCGAGTTCTAGGATGTGTAAAAGGTTTGGTGGTACAACTTTCAGCTTATCTATGTAAGAACTTCAAACTTGATGTTGTTATTGTTGATTATCCCGCCAAATGGGGCATCTTGTTATCAAGAAAGTGGGATGAAAGTGTTGGTGGAAGTGTTCAGATGGATATGTCTTTTGTCACCATTCCAATTGAAGGAAGCCTTGTAAAGTTGTATGGAGAGAAGAAGATGTTGCACCTCATTAAAGATCCAAATAATGCTTCTTATGAAGTGTTTTATGTTGATGTAGATGCTGATAACTTTGTTGGATTTGCTGATGGCAAAGAGCACAAGATTGATCAATGTAAATGTCTTGAACATGTAGGTTTTCCTTAGACCTTGTTATTTGATGGAGCTTGTTCCAAGTTTGGAAATGGTGTTGCTATTGTTCGATTTCTCTAGGACAGAAGAGTTTGTTTTTCTTTCAAACTCAAATTTGAATGCATTAACAACATTGGTGAATATGAAGCATTGTTATTGGGTTTGAGAATTGCATGGAAATATGGTGTAAAGGATATCATTGTAAAAGGAGATTCATAACGATTGTCAAGCAAATTACAAAACGTGTGCTACTAAAAATCGAGAATGAAACAATACAAGCATGCAGTCTAGGATTTGATTGAAATTTTTGACTCATTTAATATTATACACCATGATAGAAAGTTTAATGTTGTTGCAGACAAGTTAGTAGTGCTAGGATCCAGATTTGGAAATTGTACAGTATCTCCATTTTGTGAGTATGATGTTGAAATACTAACAAGGCCATCTTGTCCTTGACAACGTTAAAAATTGGCAAGTGTTCGATGATGATGCCCAGGTGAAATAGTTTCTGTAGAACCAAGGTGAGTTTGTTGACCAAAATATAGATTGGGAACCAATGGTGTGTGTTGTTGAAGGAAAGGAAACTTTATTTGGAAAAGACATCATCCAGTTGAAGACAAACATGATTCCCAAAGGTTTGGTGGCACTTGAATCAAACTTTGATAATTTTGATTGCATTATTAACGAAGTATATGTCGGTTTCAAGAGATGTGGAAGAGCATGACCTTGGCATAAAGGAAAAACCACGTAAAATATGGTTAGAAATAAATCGAGCAAGGAAGAGAAGCAGTCCTATGTTTAATTATTGAAGTAATATCAAGACTTCCTAGCTTGGTCTTACTCGTGTTGAAGGCATACAGGAAGATTTGTTCCAACATGAAATTCCTCTTAAATCTAATGCCAATCCTTTTCGTAGAAAAAAAAAGAGGCCGATCAATCCGCTCCTTTTTTGAAGATGTAAGAAGAATTGAAGAAGTTGAGGGATGGAGGGATCATTCACCCACAAGGTACTCATCTTGGGTTGCAAATTTAGTACTTGTCGGAAAAAAGAGTGGTGATATAAGGTTGTGCGTAGAATTTAGGAACTTGAATAAAGCATCATTGAAAGATAATGACTCTCTTTGCCCAAGCATGGGGAATATGTTACAATTGTAACTGCGGTTCGAATTGTTATCCACTTTGGATGGTTTTTCCGGCTATAATCAATTTGTTGTGAAGGAGTCGAAAGAATAAAGACTATCTTTACCACTTCTTGGGAACTTATTTCTATGTCGGGATGCCTTTTGGCTTAATGATTTGTTGGAGAAACTTTCCAAAGAGCAATGGATGAAGCATTTTCTAGTTATATTAATGATTTTATTGTTGTTTATCAAGATGATCTAATTGTGTTTTCTAGAAAAATAAATGATCACTTGTAACACTTGAAGAGAATGTTGTTAAGGTGTAGAGAGTATGGTGTATCATTGAATACCAAGAAGTGTCATTTTAGATTGCAAAAAGGCAAAGGTACTTGGTAACATTGTATCAAAGGAAGGGGTCATGATTGATCCCGAGAGAGTGGAGGCCATCAACAAGTTTCCAATTAGAGAACTAAGAAGGGAGTTCAATCCTTCTTTGGACAAATAAACTTTATCGAATATTTGTGTCTAACTTTGATGAGCTAACCATCCCCATTACTAACTGTTATCACCGAATCACAGCACCCTAATGTTTACACAAGTGCATATACCTGAGCTCACGGTGTGATTGGATAACATGGGTACTATCTCTAAGTTGTGGGACTTGCTACTTGAGATAGACCTCCGAGAAAATTGGTTCTTACTCCTAAACTACCTGCCACAATCTACTCTAATGCAGGATAAAAATATCTTTCCTAATTTAACTTTCCAAGGGACCAAGGAGAGAGAATGCATGAAAATGAAAGCCTACACTAAAGCGGTGATACACCAAAAAAGGAGGGGTGTGAGAGTAGTCTTTCAATGTATGAAAATAGAAGTAAAATGTATACTAGAAGGGGCGATAACAGTTCTCCACAATCTAGAAAATGCATTCACAACAATATTTCATACATGCACAATAATAATGAAACCTTACAAGAGCATAAAAATGAACACAATATTATTGTGATGAAGGTTGAAAGGGCAAGAAGAGTGCAAACAAACACAAGGTAGGGAAGATGCATCCACAAACTTGTATTTTATTGCTTCATGATATGCATAGTTCAATCTATTACAAGATAAGGGCCTAGATCACCATGCAAGGAGTCCAATACAAGGGCCTACAACACATTGGCTTCACAAAGCAATTTTGACAGAGCTTTTCTACAACAAAACTACCTCCTTTACAATGAGCCTAACACTCCAATTTATAGAAAAATGAGAAGAGAGAGAGAAGGGGAAAATGGAAATCCAAAATCTGTCCTTCAACCACTTGTAAGAGGAATTAAATGGAGTGAAATGATTGTATGTTACTTGAAAAATATCCCCATACTATCCTAGGTGCTGCAACAAAGAAAGAATGATGACCATGCCTCTTAATTGCACTCCCAACTACCAAATAAAACATTGTCATGAACCCGCCACGTTTTATAAAAAAATATCCATCGATTTATAATTAAATACAAAATTTATTGATTTATATGCATTGGTCTTGGAAATAAAATTCCAACGGTACGATTTTGTGTGATTTCATTGAGAAATGCAAAAGTTATGGCCTTCTGAGTGCGAGTAACTATTTTGGGTATGCCGGACATTTTCTATCACTTGGACGGAATGAACATTAATTGACCGGAGCTTAACACGTTTCTTTTATTTTAATATATCTACCCTCATTAAAATTAAGAAATCTAATATTTTGATTCGAGAGGATGTCTGCCGTACATTCTAGAAAGTCCAATTTTATGAAAATCGGAGCTCGAGTCAAAAGTTATGGCCATTTGAAGTTCAAGAGGTCAAACATTGACTTTTCTCTTCATTGCGGCTATTTCAAAAAAATCGGGTCCATGTGTCGCACTGTCCCAGACACTTTCATCCGCATCACCTGATTTGGGCTTCCTTGTCCTGCGCATCTGCCGTTGACTGGGTCGTGAGGGTCATTGACCTCCGCATTCTCCACAATGTATGGTTCTTTTTGCGGCTTTTTCACCTTTTCACATCCCATGTGTCCCAACGTTCGATCTGCTTGAGACACATTTCTCTACGCCACCCACAATGCACTAACTTGCAAAAAAATTGGCTTTTCGTGTCCCGCGTACACCGTGTCTTAACCGTCCCACACCACCTAGGATAAAATTTCGACTTCGCCGATCTCCCTTACTGCAGTGATTTCGCAATGCGCGTCCCGCATGTCTCTCATTGAACTTGCGATGCAGGACACAGAAATCTGATTTAGCCAATTCCTTTGTATTTCGCTCCAAACCTAGTATGACAAACCTTGGTATGATCCGCAGCCTCCAGACCCGTGCAATGCATTAAAACAAGCCTGCGACTTCATTTTTAGATTTTTTCAATTTTTGCTAACTTGTTGGATTTTTTTCCTTGGATGGGGAAGTTAGAGAGAAACCAAGGGGACCCCAAAAACATGATTTTGGGCATTGAATCAATCTACTTGCTTGGGACTGAAGAATTTGATGCATGTTATCAAAATTACCTCAAGGGTGAATTTTGGATAATGCTAACATGCTAAAGAAAGACCAAGTTACAAATGGGAAGAAGCTTCCATTCAAGCTTTCAATGGGATCAAAGAAGCATTAAAGCATGCCCCTATTTTAGCAGCTCCAAATTACAAGAATCCTTTTCAAATGTTTTCTTTTGCTTAAGAAAACACCATTGCATCTCGGCTTGATGTAGAAGGATGATGAAGGGGTGAGAGACCAATTGCCTTTTTCACCGGGCATTGCAAGGAGCCGAGTTGAAGTACACCATCATGGAGAAGAAAACATTTGACTTGGGGAAAGCAAAAAGGTTTTCAGACCTTACATCTTGATCTCTAAAGTTTTTTCTTATGTTCCCCACACCATGGTGAAAGATATCTTATCGAGATGGAGGTCTCAAGAAAAATATGCGAGATGGGTAAACAAGTTGGAGGAATATGACATGGATATCCAAACCACAAAATTGATAAGAGGTTTGGGCCTAGCTAAGCTTATGGCTGAGAGCAACTTGCAAACTATTGAGGTAAATGAAGTAGAAGGAGAAAGGGTGGATGTCCTTGAAAAGTTGGTAAGTTCTGAATGGTACAAATATATAATCTTTTATCTTAGACATCTATGCTGCCCTGAACATTTGAGTAAAAATCAGAAAAGAGATCTTAAGTTAGCCTCTCAAAAATATGTCATTACTGATTTTGGGTTAGCTTGGAAGAACCCGGAGGGAGTGCTCTTAAGATGCATTGCTGAGGATGAATCCCCAAAGGTAATTGTTGATCTCCATGGAGGAGTTTGTGGGGGACATTTTTCTGGAAGAGTTACAGACACATAAAATCTTGAGGGCTAGTTATTGGTGGCCAACTCTCTTCAAAGATACAACTCTATTGGTTAGGAAATGTGAAAGTTGCCAGCGTTTTTCTGGAAGAATGAAAGCTTCAGGATCCCTTCCTTTGCAACCTGTGTCAATTGAAGCCCCATTTAAGCAATGGGGAATGGATTTCATTGGAAAAATTTCAGATCCTTCCAGTGTTGGTCATAAATGGATTCTTGTAGCCATTGATTATTTCACTAAGTGGGTGGAAGCAATCCCCACCAAGAAAGCAACACACCAAGTCATCATGGACTTCATGCTAAATCAAATCATATGTAGATTTGGAGTGCCACTAAGATTGTTGCTGATAATGCCATGAGTTTCAGAGCCAAACCTTTGGTGGCAATGTGCAAAGAGTATGGAATCAATTTGACATATGCTTCTAACTACAATCCCCAAGGAAATGGACAAGCTGAGTCCAGCAATAAAAAATTGTTGAAGATCATTAGAAGAACCTTGGAGATGAATGAAGGAAAGTGGGGTGAGCAAATGAAGTTTTATTTTCGGGTAGACGCAGAATCACATCAAAAGAGCTACTAGTAAAATCCCATTTGAGTTGGTATATGGAACTCAAGCTTTGTTGCCCCTTCATTTGTAATTATCTTCATTTCAGTTTGTTCAACAAATTGAAGATCAAGAAGTTAGTCCATATGATGCTCGAATCAATCGATTATTAAGTTAGATGAAAAAATAAGGGCATCTGTTACGAATATATTGTTTGTAACATTATTAATAGTGTGTGTGAGTTACTATTTGTAAAATGTAATATTTAGATATTACATTATGTGAGTGAATGATGAGTTGTAATAGACAACTCATCATGAGAGAATAAAGGGATAGTTGAAATAAAGGTGGAGAGAATCATGTTGGAGAGATAAGTGGGAATGTGATATTGTTTGACTCCATATTCTAAGGATTTCATTATCCTATATAATGTAACCTCTACCTGTGAATAAAAGATCCCGGAAGTTTTCAATATCAAAACTCCATTATTCTATTTCCGGTGTATTTTTCTTATTAAATCTGGTTCAAGCTCTATATTTGGTATCAGAGCAGGTTTGGGAGAGCAGGTTTTCATCATGTTCTCGTGATGGAGGAGTAATAATGCTGAGGGATAATTCTGTAGCTTGTAATATTGTCCCAAATTTATGTGCAGAGGACTCGTGAAGATCTATGTTCCATCGTATACAAGAATATTGTGATTAATTTCACATATGTTTGCCATCAAACTCAGCTGCATTACTCAAAGCCGGATTTGCATTCAGATCATTTTTGGTTTGGGAATTCACATTTCCCACTCATTGAATCGCTGGCTACAAGAATTTGGTGGAATAGATTCATGCTACATTGTTTTCTGAATAAATATTCTTTAAAATCATGTTTTCTTTCATTATTGCTTTAAACAATTTCACCGCTCTATTCTAGATCTCTTCCACTCACATAAGGCATATATAGCTAGATCAAAGGTGAATTGGAGGTGGCATCCACTATTGGTTTTTAGCATTTCTACCCTGCCCGAGAAGTAGTCAAAGTGGCCACAGCTCGTATAAAAAGCTAAGTTGCAGATATTTCGGGAGGTGAGACCTGTGGCGAGATCTGGATCATTCAGGCAAGGCAATTTGTGCTGGGCGCATACCTCCACCAGTCAACCACGTGTTCAGTTTTTATATTCATGCATGTCTTCACTTCTGTGTGTTGGTCTATAGCTTTTTTCATTTGTCATTTGTCCTTTAAAAAAAATGATTAATCATATTTGTCTTTTATTATTCCACATTTTCTTCAAGTCTATTGTCTTCTCCAAGTCTCCACGTATTTCTCTATCCATGTACAGTCAAAAGTTAGTTCTAATATATTATTGTGTAATGACTTGAGTCTCTAGCCTTCATTTTTTGTGTGTCGTAAATGTCCTTGTCAATTTTAGTATAAAGTTAAGTTTTTTATAATATTTAAAAAGTAATTTTCTTCTATTACTTTTTAAATTGTGTGAGTGTGGGTCAATAGACATTGTCAAATAGAGTCGAAATATTCGTATCATCCTTATTACAGTCATGGCATGTCAATGTCATTGTTGTGTCAAGTCAAGAGTCTAAAGTTGTATTGTCAACATTGTCAAAATTGAGGATTTGCCGCCATCTAGAGTATATCATAAAAGTCATCAAAATTGTAAAATAAATAAAAATAATAATAATAATAAACAAATTTTCCTTACGAACGCATTTTCGGTGAAATCCGACGTTCGATTAAGGTTTGTGAGACTTGAGCCTTAAAGTGATATTTGCTAAGTAAGTAGCATCTTGATGGAGGCTGGAGGCAATGGAGGAAGGAGGTTGATCGCGACCTCTCGTCGCCGCACCATCGATGAGGCCGTGGTATTGATTTGGTGACCAAGCATTTTTCAGTTGTGTGTTTCATTGTTTGTAATAAGAACAGATGTCACATTCCTGTTCAGAATTGTATTTCCTTTTATAACCTCCTGATGTAAATATGTTATAGTAGAAAGATAAAAGCACAAGAAAAAGCAGCATCATGTTTTTCTTGAAGAGGATGAATAGAGGTTCATGAGCAGGGGCTCGTACCTAGGACAGAGGTCTATTTTTTGTCGAACAGGGGTTCGTATTTGGTGAACAGAGGTTCAACGTACCAAGATCATGAGCATGCAGAGGCAGGCAAGCTGTAGAAGACGTGTGAATTTTTTTCTCTACCTTGTTCACATTAGGGGAGTGTTTAATAGGGATTAATAATGTAAACAATAGGGGAGTGAATGTTACGAATATATTGTTTGTAACATTATTAATAGTGTGTGTGAGTTACTATTTGTAAAATGTAATATTTAGATATTACATTATGTGAGTGAATGATGAGTTGTAATAGACAACTCATCATGAGAGAATAAAGGGATAGTTGAAATAAAGGTGGAGAGAATCATGTTGGAGAGATAAGTGGGAATGTGATATTGTTTGACTCCATATTCTAAGGATGTCATTCTCCTATATAATGTAACCTCTACCCAGTGAAACCCGATGATCATGCACTTTTTGGGGTCTCCACTTTTGGGGACCATCTCAAAATGGGCCATTGAGGCATGTGGAGGCTTCCCCTTTGGCTCCTTTTTACTAAGACTTTTCAAAGGCCAAAAGGTGTTTTTCTTTGGCCCGGGGCATCCGGAAGACTCACGCTTGTTTGCAAACTTTCCCTGTACTTCTCCTTTGAAGTTGCGCAAGAAAAACACGTGGATGGCTATAATATAAAGTAGAAAAGGGGAAAAATCATTGTTGTTGTGTATTGCATCTGCTTTTTCTACCATTTTTCTCAAGACTCCTAGAGATGCGAATACGCATTACTTTTCATCATGTTTTGATATAATTCCTTTTTGTTTTTGTTTTGCAGTGCTATTAAATGGATTCGAACTTAATTTGTGAGTCCAAGGATTGTTAAGGTCAATATTTTGAAGTCGAGAATTTCTCGGGCTTGTAAAAATGTGAATTACTAGAGAAGCTAGATGCGGGATAGAGTTGCAGAGGAAAAAGAGGGAAAAGGATGAAATGATGAAGGTTACAGGTGCAAAGGATGGAAAAGGTGTTGCCTCAAGAGAGAAAAGGATTGCTGTCGAGATCCAAATGTCCCGAGCCTCCGGAAAGGATTAAAATGGGGATTTATCACATGATAAAATCAAAATAATTAAGTGGATTATCAAAAAGGTTGTGGCATGGCATCCTAGTCATTATTCGAGGGTCTGAGAAAGATGATCAGTTCATAATTGGTCCACCTGGCAGCTTTTGTTACAAATTTGTTAAACTTTGCTTTCTCGAGTCGATTGGTAACAAGCAAAGGTCCCCGAATATTCTTCTTTCTTGGGGGAATTTTTGGATAAGCGGCGAGTGAAATGTATAAATGCAATGAGAATACTCTTGCAAATAGTCGGGGGTTGAATTCTTAAGAGAAAAATTTGAGAGAGCCCGTCTTCCTGGGAGACCAATCTAAGAAACCTGTTAATATCCTGTGTTTTAAATTTCAATCACGTCAAGTTGGTTGTGAGTGTACAACCATTAACAAGCTCTGAGACTATTCAAAGGAAATTTTCCTGCTGATGAATTTAATCAATTTTGAGTTAATCTATGTCAATCTTGGAGCAATTTGTGTCTTCTTTATTTCGTATATGTCTCGTAATTGGTTTTTCTTATTTCCAAATCTGAGCTTCAAGTCAAAAGTTATGGCCTTCTGAAGTTTTCACTTCGCTTAGTTTGAAAAAAGAAAATTTTTGTAAATCAAACCCAAGGGCTCAAAAATTACTTAGGGCTTTTTTTTGCAAAAAAAACCAAAAAAGTCACAAATTCCTCCACGGCCCCGCAGCCCCACCAATTCACTTTTGGGAAAATGCCTCCACGGGTTCATGGGCCCACACTTTCAAACTTTACCTTTTTGAAAAAGGGTGAAAAATCTTAAGTCTCCCCTCTAGTCCGCTTCTCCGCCCCGTCCACCGTGTGGTCGACACATGGCTTCTTCAGGCGTCGGCGGAGGTGTGGGTTATTTTTAACCTTCGTGCTTTTAACGCAAAATGCTAATATTTCTAAGTTTTCCTCGATGGTTCGCTTCCCCACTTGAAACTTTGGGCATGACACGTGGCATCCTTAGGTGTCGGCGGAGGCACAAGGGTTTTTGAACCTTTTTTCCCTTTCAAAAAAAAGATTTAAAATCCAAATTACCTCCGATGACCCGCCTTCCCGCATGGGCTTAAAAACATGCCATGTGTCCCTTGTGGCTTGGAAAAATTTCTTCCCTAGGCCCGCAGTCGACCTTTCTAAAAAGCTGTCTTCCCAGGCCCACAAGTCCACCTTTAGGAAAACTTTCTTCCCAAGCCCGCCTTTGGGAAAAATTTCCTCCCAAGGCCCATCGGCCCGTAACTTGAGAAATATGAGGAGTTAGGAGGACTTCTTTATATCATTGGAAAGGGGAAGAAATTTTCTATCTAATGGAAATTTTTCACGAAACCCCAAGTGTGTTAAATATGAGAAAAATAAAGTTAAAGTGTAAGGATGATTCTGAGAGTAGGTACCCAAATTGATTCTCCTCGGAAGGTGAGCAACATCACATGTTTGATGGAGGTGAGAGACAAGCAGAGCATGTAGTGTTTCATTTTGTATTCGGGATGAAATGTTGCTTGCTCTTTGTCACTCGGATGTGGTGAAATGGGTAGAACCCTCAAGAGGACTTGACCTATCCTCACTACTTTATGGTTGTGCCTTTCAACCAGGGTGAGAGGACCCTTTTTGTAGCCTACACCGTTTGTGGAGGAGATGGAGATATCCTTTCTTGTGAAGTTATTAAGAAGACCTTGAAGAAATGATGTGGTTCCCGATGATCCGGCTACGGAATGCTTTGAGGTATCTCACGACAGCTCCTACCGATTGAGCTCTCGGCGTACCCTATGTCTGGCGGGACCCTGGGGAGGAGGCCCCATACTCCGCCCCCTCGTGCATGAAATCTCCGAGGGGTTATGTAAGGTGGGCAAGTCTGCTGCCGGCTTTCGCTGTGGTGGCCTAAAAAAAGCTCCGTCCCGAACTCATACACCATGTGGAGTGGGAACCGACCCTTCGACCTACAATCCTCGCATCCTGCTGGATACGGCTCCAAACTTTATCTCTAGCCTATCGTCTTTCCCCGTGTCTCCTCTGCAATATAGGCCTTCTCCACAACCTCTGCTAATGTCTGTGGGCAGTGAATGCGCACCATGCCACCCAAATCCAAGTTTAGGCCCCTGATGAACCTATGAATCCATACCTGCTCATCCTACATATAGTCGGTGTATTGGAGTAGATCCAAAAATTGACTCTCATACTCAGCTAACATCATCAATGCCTGACGGAGGTTGTGAAACTCTTCTATCCACTTCTGTATAAACCTCCTAGGAAAATACCTGCTCCTGAAACACTCCTCAAATAGCTCCCAGGTGACTGTCTCCGAATCAACATGGAGCTTCTGCTCCTTGGTCCTCCACCAAACTCCTGCTCCATCCCTTAGAAGATGGATCGCAACATAATCTTTTGTGTTGCTAATACAAGGAAAAATCTTGAAGCATCCACTCAAGCTCACCAACTAGGCCTCTGCCTAAAAACCACCTATATCACCTAAATAGTGAGATGGTCGTAGCTTCAGGATCTCCCTGATATGGTGCAGCTGACATCTGATGACTCCTAGGTCTATCTGTATGCTCCTCCCTCTGTATAGGGCTCCAAGACCTATCCCTATGTCTTGAGATCCTATCCCCATGTCCTCTCTATGGTGACTCTGCCCTAGCCGACTCCACGCGGAAGTTCTCTGCCCTATGCTCCTCGTTGTGTCGAGGGGATACCTAGGCATCTACTGATGGCTCCATACCATGTCTAGCAAATCTTCCTCCTACTTGGGCTCTCCGCATATAACGACATTGACGTCCCAAGCGTCTATAAAATCTGAGGTAGAATTTCCGCTACAGCCTACTCTGGCGGTGGTATATCTAGGTCTATATGAAAGGACCCCTCACCTAATCCACACCTCTGCCGACGATAAAGGAGAGATTTAGTTCATTGTTTTAGGTCTTGTTTCAGTTTTCTAAGTTTTCTATTTAATACAATTTTAAGACATTGTGGTTTTCTAGATTTAAAAGAATCAATTTTGCACTAGGTTAAATGTTCATGTTTCATGTTTTCTAAGTGTGCCCAAGGGTCCAAGATTTGAACCCATGGCTCTGATACCAAGTGTAATGCCTACAAAAATGATGTTCTAAGAACTCGCTTCAACTAAACACATAACCCGAAAATGTGACTAATTTTTTTGTTTAAAGAGGAAAGTTACAGTACAAGAATAATGCAAGGGTGTTCAACCTTTACGATTCATTAACTTACTTGCATTACTTAACTTAGGTTTAAGATTGAGAAACCAGATCTAGATAAGGTACGTATTATCACAATACTTTCAGGGTTCATTAATTAACAGTCCTAAGGAAGGTAACAAGGTTTAAAATATTTTAACAAGTGTTTTCTATTATTTCCATTAAGCTTAATTCTTACAAGGTTAACCTTATACTAAATTATTAAATTCATTACTTTAATGACTTAAAAGAACTTTTAATAAAATCCTACACAACTAAGGGTCCTAAGGACACCACACCACTAGGTAATTAAATGACCCCACTCACCCATCTACACATACCCTTAAGGTTTGAAAATAAATATTTAAAATTACATTATTCTTTAAAAAGATAGGGTCAATTCTCCACCCTTAGATCAAAACCATCTTAGCCACTGGATCCTAGGGTTCCCAACTTAGCCCTAAAATCCTTATGAAAGTCTATTAAAACCTTTTCTTATTCTATCCTTCTCATTTGCTTCAATTTCTTTTGTTAAATTTGCAGGTTGGAGAGAAAGAAGCCATGAGAGCAAAAAAGGAAGAGCCATGGAGGATTCTTCAAGAAGATTTAGTTTAGATTTAGCTTAGTTAGTCTTTTATTTATGTAATTTATTTCTTTCAAGGATTGGGAGGAGTTTCCTCCTCCAATCTAGTTTTTATTTCAAGATTTTAGTGTATTGGGTTTTAAATTTGGGGCAAAACCCTACCCCCTTTGATATAAATGAAGAAATGCTTTTAGATTCACCATTAGAGAGTTTTGATGTCACACCCCTATGTATTCATCTTTATTTACTTGCTGGAAGCATTATATTTAATCTTTTTACACTTAGGAATTAGAGAAAATGGTTACATTTTACGCACAGGCGCGGATCCGCGGAATTCTATCATAAGTGACAGGACCACCGCCCTGCACAGGGTGACAAACATAGAATCACCGCCACCTGGCTGGGTGACAAACACAGGACCGCCATGCCCTAGTTGGGTGACAAACATAGGACCGCCACCTAGCTGGGTGACAAACACAGGACCGCCACCCTGGTTGGGTGACAAACACAGGACCGCCCGCTAGGTGCACAGACCACCGGGTAGGGTCCTGTTTCCCGAAAAACATAACCTTAAAGCCGAGATTTTTACAAAAACTTAAAGTTGCTAAAGGGTGTAAAAATGCATCCTTGATTTGTTTTTATTTATTTCAAGTTCCAGATTTGATATTTATTGCTCATTTATTCATTTCTTGCTAAATCTATTCATTTTTATGTGTTTTCTTTTCTATTAACTTCATCTACTTACAAGAATAATTTCTCTTTGTTTAACTAAGCCTTTCTTTTCATTACAAGCAAAAAGGAATATAAATCTATTTCATTCTTTAGTCATTTTCTACTATAAAAACAACATTTCTACATACCATGCAATCTAACTTATTTTCCCTTTCATTTTACTACCATGTTCATTCATTCAAAATAACCATATTAACTTTGTTTTCTATAAAATGATATTTTGCAACAAAACAACTTATAACAATCTCTACATTTTCTTCTTCCTCATATTTACAAACAATAACTACTTAATGCAAATATACTTTCTTTTCCATTGTAAAATAGATCAACCTTTCAATACATCCAAGACTTCAACAATGTGAATTTACTTTCTTTTACTACTTGCAAACTATCTTTACAATACATTATTTCTTCTTTCTTTTCCCATGCAATGCAATCTCAATAACAACAATAGGATAGCAACTTTCTTTGACAATGCCATTACAAATTTCCTCCACTTGAAGTGGGGTAAACATACCAAAATGTACACAAGGAAAGAACCATATTATTACAATTCCTTCCACTCTAAGTGGGTAAAATAAAAAGGTAGTTTTCACATGGTCACCAACAAGACTCCAAGCTCCAAGCACCAACAAAATAGCTCCTCCAATAATTTTCTTGATTCACAACAAAATAAGGGGAGAGGCAACGCTCTCCTCCCAACCAAGATACCCAATGGAGAAGAGAATCCATCCTCTCCATTGGCCCCCGAGCCCCAACCACATTACAATGGGAGACAATTCAACTCATGGCAACTACTAGCTTCCACAAAACTTAACATATAATTTCACATTCATTCCATATTCATTCAAACACAAACAACAACTCAACAAGAGGAAAACAACCAAAATAACAAAGTCACAAGGCTTATCAAGAAAGCCAAAAGAGTAAGACCTATGGGGAGGCCACTTATGCCTCCCAATGGGAATGGGTGCCACCTAAAAGCCTCCAATGCAAAACATAATACCCCTAACAACTCTTATGCCTCCCTCATCCCTCCACTCTTATGGCTCCCTCAACTCTTAGTAAGAACAAAGAAGAAAAGTAAAATGCAAGCATTTCTCATACTAGGTGGGCACCCAACCCAAACTCCCTCCTCAAGAAAATGATCTCTTATGCCTCCCTCAAATAAACTCCCCATAGTCTCCTCCAACTCCCAACTTAGGCATTCTACCCATAGCCAACAAGAATTTCAAAGAAATAACAACATTCCACAAAACATGTACACACATACATAACAAAAAAAAAAACATAATAAAAAACAAAGGTGAAGCTCCTACCTTTCCATGGTAGAGCTTGTTCCAAGTATGAAGTTCCAAACTCCTCCAAAGAGCAAGCAAGCATCCACAAGCTCCAAAAATCAACAAGTATCCACAAGCTCCAAAACAAATCCACAACTCCCTCAAAATCCTCCACTCTCCAAAAATACAAGAGACTAAAAATGAACATGTAACCCCAAAACAAACAAAAAGGATTCAATAAATAGAGAAAGAGAGGGAGGGATGATGTGGCTCCAAGTAGGATGCCACCTCATTTTCCCTCCACTCCACATCACTTGGTCAACCTCATATTCCAATGCACCATTAATGAGTGGTTGGAGGAATGACAAGCACCTTACACACTCCATCTAAGCCCACTCCCCTCAAAGGACAAAATTAAATATTTGAAAGGAAGTGCAATTAACATTTTACCTTTTTTATCCCCCAAAACACCTAAAAGAGCCTAAATTTGACCTCCCAACCCATAGGTAGGGTTGGCATGGGATTTTAAGAGGTGTGGGACAAGTTTGACTTGTCCCACAAGCTTCCAAATTTGGCCTCTAAGGCCAAATTCGAGTTTCCCATGTGGGGTAGAGTGTGCTACACTCAAAACTCAAACACACATCACTCAACACAAAATCCAAAGTAAATCAAGCCTAATAAATGAACTCCTTTTTGGTCACATCTTTTAATTAGTTTAAAACAAATTCAAATTAACTTAATTAAGACACTACAACCCATGACTAATAAAGGGGTAAACACCAATCCAAAAATATAAATAATAAAACAAGTAAAATTTCACTTACTAAGAGGAAACACATACTAACATAATAGAAAGGGAAAATTAAAACAAAACAACACATGACCCCTAGGTCACAATTTTCCCCTAACCAAATAATTCTAACACACACACAATTACATGTTGCCACAGTGACCCTAGTTGGATTCTTCTCAAATTCCGATGTGGTTGGTCTCCACTCCCCTGATATTGTTGTGAATATAATATACCTGCAAACAAGGAATACCTCCTTCAGCCTCATGGCCACATTAAAACATTCATGCCAAATATACAATATAATCTAAAATCAACTATACATGAATTACTATCATCTATGCAAATACGATATCACTTACAATTTCTAGCACATTTCTATTCCACATTTCATTTATGTCAAAACGATCATCACATTAATCCAATTATCAAGATCTACCCAATATGACTAAATATATCACATGTCAGAATTAAAGATAAATAACCATGTCAAAAGTATACCAATATCATCATCAAATGTCTCCAGTAGACCATATGCATCATATAAGGATCAAATCAATAACAGTTCAGTGTCTATGATATCTACTAGCATGCTAAATCAAAGAAGCTATAATAAATCCATAAGTGAAGTAACCAGTATCGAAAACAACAAATCAAAATGGTGTCGAAGGGAAGTGGGCACTGCAGAAATAACAATAATCCTTATTAATTAATTAATACTTATTTTTAGTTCCCAAAACTAAAGTCATATTATAGTTTTCCTACAGCTAGATCTCATAGTTGGGTCACATAATCATCATTTTGGTTTTTCTTACTAAATGGTCCACTAACGTCCTACCCATTATCTTCCATAAACCCGAATCTAGATTTTCATTTTACACCTTCCTAACCCTAAGATAAAGTAGGATTCGGGTTGTCTATATTCCACCCACAACTTGTTCTTCTTCCCAAATTTATCTTCAAGATGCTTCTATATGTGTTTTGTTTGACCTAATGTTATCCACATTTTGATTATTTTGTGGATAACATTGTGAGAAAATTACAACCCTCTTTCTAGTAGTGACCTCCTAGCACATAAATATAATACCACAACTACGTGCATACACGATAACATGAGATATCAAGGATGAGGAAATAAATTTATGGTTTTTCATTGATGATGCGAGACTCTTCCATCAAAACAATAGAAGATAACACTAATTAGTATTTAAGTGATACCCTTATGAGGGGAATAACATGAAGTGGACATGTTATCCTAAAAGGCAACTTGAGGGCCTTAGACATATCGATAAGATGTTGTGGATTGGGAAGTCAATGGAAATGATGCAATAATTTGACCACCCAAAGGATAATGGTGAAGAGGCATAGAAACTTCATATGACACACACGCAAAAGGAGGAAAGCCTCAAGTTGTTTCTAATGACGTCCACATTTTCCCCCCCCAAGAGGGAAATAGACCCTCTACTAAAAATACTTAGGAAAATCATAAATCTATGGGTAATGCATAAGGAACCACATGTTTACCATGTTCAACATTCCCTCCAAAACACGAAATATTCCATGAACCATGTCATTGTCCTCATTGGAGATGCAAGCCCATGATAGAAATAGACCACGTGGATGCATTCATAGAGTCTTCTTCACAACCCTTCTAGTTAGGGAAACTTACATATGTTTGAATACCTCACGTTAATGTCATTTCTCTCTATGCCCCCTTTTAAAAGACACGTCCAACCTTATCAAACCCTTTAAGTTCTTCTCAACAATGAATATTTCATGCTTGAGTGGATGTAGTATCATATTTTGGGATAAGTGTGTCCCCTATTCTAAGTCACATGATAGTATAACCACAATAACACTAATTCTAATGAACAACCTCAATTTTATGACCTTAATAAATACTACAACATTTAGAAACTATGCAATTTCACGTATTGACATCTTTACTAGAAACATGTTTTTATCCAAATGAAGAATTAAATAAATTCATAATTTTTCCTTTACTAAAGTTGAAATTAACTACTGAATAGAATAATTGGAGAACAATAATTATTTATAATACAGTTGAAAAATTCAAGATATATTTTGTTAGTCTCGAGAGTTAAAATTTAATATGTAGTGGTTTTTACTGTGTGGTCTTTGTTGTTTTTTTGTTTTATATTTAACAAAGATTTCTAACATTTTTGAAAATTTTGAGAATCAAATATTCTATGTGAATGCACAAAAGATATTGATGGCCCCAAAATTTAAAGGCAATGCAAATAGGAACAATAGTTTACTTCCTATGAAACACGATCATCAGCTGAAAATAATTGCCCATTAAATTCTAGAGTAAAGACCCTAGGAAATTGATCAGGCATAACTTGTTTCCATATAATTTGACATAGCAAGCCATTATCCATTTACCAATCGCTTCAACTTTTCAAAAATGTGGATGAATTTTGAAGGTTGTGGGAGAGAATTTCATGAAGAGTTTCTTATTATGACAGACTCCCATGAAATGGAGATCACAAATTGATCTTAAAGTGAACTCAAACTAATGCTTCCGGACGGGATTGCATGATGTCCCCTGATTACATCTTGTTTGAGCTTCAAATCTGCTCAAAATTCTTCAGGAGTCTTTACTTGAAATGTAATAGAGACGTCTTTCAGACACTACCGCGTAACATTCACAGATGAAATTGAAATGTGATCATTTTATCAAGTCATTCAAATGAATTTCAGTGTGATCATATTACCCATTCTGTTTATCAATACAACTAAGAAATCCAAGAAGCAATTGCAATGATGAACAGAAGATGTAAATAAATTTACATCTTCGACTGGTAATATTAAGTGTTGGGCATAATAGAACATTGTGAAAATGAACTGCTACAAATTGCAGAGGAAGTCCCTTGTTAAAGAGTAATAACAAGGCGTACTTATTATAGTTTGAGACATTATTAATGATGTTGGCCGCATAAGCCAAATCATTTCTTTATTTAGTAAATAATAGTATGAAGGATGATTCAGAAGCCACATGAACGAAGACCTGCAATGGTGGTTTCCATGCAGCCGCTTGCATGAGGATCACATCTCTTGATTTCAGAGCAAGAGCAGGGTAGAACTGGTATCTTATGCATCTTGCACTGGGCGCCTGCATCTATTGGGCATGGCTCCTTCCTCATGCATCCCTCTGCTTAAACCAAACAACATCACATTATTTATTATATTAGAAGAAATATATATTATATTATGAACAGCAAACAATTAGCTGATCAGTAGTACCTGGATAGTTTCCCTTTCCGCTAATCGCAGCAGCAGCAGGTTGGACACCCAATAACAATAATGCCACCAATGCCAAAACCAGTACAAATGCAATGTTTTCCTTTCGAGCCATTTTCAGATTATCTCCTCTTCTCTTCTGATCTTTACTTCTCTACTGTGATATAATTGGAATGTATTGTTATTATGATGGGAGGATGTGAAAGCCACTTCAATTTATAGAGCTAATCTAATGTATTTCATGGTTATCTACAATGGAAAATCCACGTAGTTTCTGTTTGACAAACCTGCATTTGGTACTGTGCTGCTTCCTTATCCGAGGAAAGATATGGTTGCAAAGACTAAACTTGCTTTCTTACCTTCACGCATCTTCCTTTGAAAAATGCCCGCCCTTCACGCTTCAAATGTGTCTAGTATTTTACGTACTCACCTTTTTTTGAAATAACTAAATAAAGATGTTGGGCTCATTATTTCAGTTTTTTTAAAATAATATTATTGTCCACAATTTTTTTACGCCGTAGGCATTTTATTTATTTATTTTTAACTGTGGGAGACATTCCCAAATTTCGTCGTCCTTATTCCCAACCCCGTTATGTTCCGTTGTTCACGTGTTGGTTTTTTTTCCCATTGGCTGGTGTTTGTTTATGTGGAGCCATGACCGAGCGTCGACACAGATTTGCTTGCCTGCCTGCCTTTTTCAGATAAGGTTGCACAACAGGGGTGTAAACCCTCTTATTATTTTCGGTCTCTTTCCTCCAACGCTGATCTCAGTCCAATCAGGGAAAAATTCAGGCCGTATTCGGTGAGTGGGTGCGCGGCAGATCTCGCAGCTTGTCGAGTCGAATGAAAAGCGACCTTTTCTTGTGGATACTCTTGCATTGGTACAATGCTTTGCCTTTGATTTTTCTTCTCCTTCTTGAAACACCGATGATTACATTTTGTTTTAAATAAAGGGTTTTCGGACAAGAATTTAAAGTTCTGTCAAACATAAACTATGCAGAAAGCAGAATGTTAAGGAATTTGTTCTTCTTAAAATAGTAGCAATTATATTTCTTCATTTTAATATAATTTTTACGGATAAGTTATGAGAGAAAATTCATCACATCTAAGGGAAAATTTTGGTTGTTTTTCTTGGCTTTATTTGTATCTATAACCAACTATGAGATATTAGACCTTTTTTGTATAATTTTGTGGATCGTAATGACGGTTTCGGCTTGTGGGGTGTGATTTTGTGGATGACATTGAGTATGTTTTGGATTCCTGGCGTGTGAATGAGATTGTTTTGTGCCCGTGTAGGCTTGCTTAGTTTTCTTGCGTGGATTTGAGGCATTTTTTTTATTTGTTAGGTTTTGTTCTTGTAATTGTTTTTCTATGATGGTTTACAGATGTTTTTTTTTAAGATGTCTTTATGGTTTACAGATGTTGTTCCTTTTTAATTCATGTTGTCTAGGTATGCCTATATTTGTTATTGCTTCCTGCAATAGTATTGTTTAGCTCTTCCTGTTGCTAAATAATTGGCACTGCATAGAAAAGGTGTACTTGAGGAATTGGTTTAATATTTGTGAATTTGTTACTCGTACGCCAAACTCTAGGCATGAGCCTTCTTGTAATACTCGTGCCTCCTGGTTATGATATGCATATGTGCTTTTGTAAATTCCCCAGTGTGGCATTTTTTGGATGCTCAACTTACCTTCATTTTGGTTGTCATGCCCATGTCTGTAGCCAACTATGAATTCGATGCATATCTTACCAATCCATTCACTAAAATAGCAAGGTCTTGTTCTATATTATTCAATTTCTCTCGTTATTTCACGTTGTCATCATCTTATAATGCCAAACAATGCAGTACTATCTTTTTCGATTATAAAAGAAACCGTCACTTTGTCCATCCTTTGACGTTGCCATGGTCTTATAATACCAAACAATACTACATTTTTAGGTTTTTGTTTCACCCATTCATTAAAATTTATACACTTTAAAACGAAAGAATGAACATGAATAACACGATATTCCATATGAAAATTAATTGAAATTTTAGGTATCTTTTTTTCATAGGTTGTTTGCTTTCTTTATGCAATTTAGATAGCCCTCACTTCTTATAACACTTACTTGATTGTGACACTGCGATGGTGGTGGGTTTATAATAAAGACTAGCCATAATATGTGTAAGTATTTGTGAACTACATGAATATTTATGAGTAGTTACTTGAAATTATGAGTTCAATGTGTGAAGAGAAATTTAGGAAGCCATTCTTACCCGATCATGATTCATACATATATAAAGAGTGAATCTTGGGTATCAATAGAAGAGAATGACTACTACCAATTCTTAATTTGTTTTGTATCATCAAAATCACAAAAATAAACAAAATACTTGAAATATTTGTTGAGAAATAAAATAAAGATTTATGATCGATAGTTTTTTTATTGGCTTTCTTTGTAATGGTGGTCAAGATCATTATATTTGTCTTAAATTCTTTATTTATTTTTTAGTATTTATATACGTCTATTAAAGTTCAACCGCTTCATCTTTTTACTATTTATATAGGAAGCTTGTTGGGAGTCTCATTTACTTGACTTATACAAGACTAGACCTATGCTTTGTTGTCATCTATCTTTCCATTTATGCAGGAGCCAAAGAAATTTCATTGGGTAGTAGTGAAACATGTTTTGAGATATGTCTAAGGTACAATTTTTTATGGTCTGGAATATCAAAAAAACTCTCAGTTCTTCTTATAGGGATATACTGATTCAAACTATACTGGATCTGTTGATGATAGGAAACCAACTACTTTATATATATATTCATCTTAGATATAGACCTATCTCATGGATTAGCAAGAAACAAAGTGTTGTTTGTCTCTGATCCACTGAGGTAGAGTATTGCACTGCACGAAGAGCTATGTGCGAAGTGATATGGTCACATCACATTCTGGATTATATGGACATTCTTGAAGAAAATCTTCCTATCATTCATTGTGATAATCAACGTGTGTTGAAGCTTGTAAAGAATCTAGTTTTCCATGAACAAAGCATATTGAGGTCAAATGTCATTACATTCGAGAATAAGTTTTGAACCACCATATTCAACTCCAATATTGTTATCATAGGCTAATACATTTTTTAATGTATGTAGTTATGCTTTGGGTTTGTTGTGTCGGTTATGCTTTCATCGTAGGTAGTTTCCTACCTTCGTGACATCGTAATCTACTCGAAGGTTTCCCTTCAAACATCCTCGCACAGTATATATTTGCATTGTTATTCAATATTTCATCAAGTAAAGGCATTCAATCAGTTATGTGTTTGTTTTTTCCTTCATTGGTATTTGAGCATTTTTCCACCCTCGACATGTGTGAAGACCTATTCTTGAAGGAGTAGACATGTTGAAGGATTGGCATTTTTTTTGGATGGAGTGATCTCAGATCGAGATTTAGATGCGACAGCACTGACAAGTAAAAAGGAGATCTACACTGAAAGATTGGGTAAAAGGGACAACAGTCAAGAGAAAATCGTGCAAACCTATGAAGATTGACGTGGTAGTAGTTTTCTTTTATATAATTTTTCTTTTTTATTTGGCTGCAACGTGTCTACTCTGCATTATAAAAGTCTAAGTGAAAAAAATCACCCAGGAAGTGACTTGATTCGAGTGTGGAAGAGCAGCTCTCCTAAGCGGGCATGGTAATCTGAAGATCTTTATGTTGGAACCACCTGCAGGTTGAAGATTGGTGTCTTCATAGGTAGGAGGTGAAGAGAAAAGGAAGAAAAATAACACAGAGGCAACCAACTATAATGGCTCCTCCCAAAGGTGTTGTAAAGAAGGCTAGTCCGAAGGGTCAGGCACAAAAGGATTCCAAAGCCGTGAAATCTGGGGCAAGTACTTTGAAGAAAAGAACCAAAAAGATTCGAACATCAGTAACTTTTCACCGCCAAAAGACACTCGATGCCTCGCAATCCCAAATACCCCCATCTCACCACACCTTGTAGGAACAAGCTTGATTAGTATGAGGTTCTTAAGTACCCTTTGACAACGGAATATGCAATGAAAAGATAGAAGATAATAATACACTTGTCTTCATTATTAATGTCTAGGAAGATGATAAAACGATCAAGGAAGACATTGGCGAGCGTTGCGATATGTGGAAATTGTTTTGTATCAATTAGAATATAATGAGCCTCAAAGCTATATCTCATTAACTAAGTATTAACTTCTGGAGGCTTGAGCATACATGGAAGTTGGAGGACAATTGGAATCCTCTCGTCAATCACCTACAATGGGGTCACATCATTTATGTGGTGACGTTTTTGTTAGTGTTTGTTTTTTTGTGTGTGGTGTTGTTTTGTTGTGTGTAGTGTGTTTTTCAATAAAAAATGTAGAGCATTTTCTAGTTTGGTACCTCCTGAATGAATAACATTGTGAGGAGTAGAAGCACTAAAGTAGTGCTTGGTTCTTGGTAAAGGGTTTGTGGAAATTTGAAAACCACTCAAGTGTAGTGTATAGTTGAGACCTCCGGTCACCTCCAAGTTCGTGGTCAACCTGCAATCAAAAAACCATAGGGGTTCATGGTAATCCAGGAAACCACTGAAGGTGTTAGCAGAGATATGTACTCATGTCACTTCTAGGTTTGTGGTAATCCTGTAAGGAAAAACCAAGGTGTCACTAAGACCATGAAGCCACAAAGATGACATGTCACCTCAAAGGTGAGTGAACTACACGGAGAGTGTCTACTTTTTACCGTGTTTGAAATAAGGGGGTCCACTATTTTGAAATATGATGTTTATAAATAATGTATTAAAGGGGGAATGTTAGCATAGGCTAATACATTGTTTAATGTATGTAATTATGCTTTAGGTTTGTTGTGTCGGTTATGCTTTCATTCTACGCAGATTGCACGCCTTCGTGGCATGCTATACTACTATACGGTTCCCCTTCAACGGTCCTTGCACTGTATATATTTGCATTGTTATTCAATATTTGATCAAGCCAATGCATTCAATCATTTCTACATTTGTTTTTTCCTTCAGGTCTACCTTCACGATTCTCAAGTAGCTGATATATTTACCAAGTCTCTTGCAAACGTCAAATTTGAGTTTTTTTGGAGGTACATTTGTTAAAAAAACAGTAATAAGGGGAGAATGTTATCATAGCTCTTTATTACATTTTTTTGTGACAATTACTCTCCACGATTACATTTTTTTTTGTGACATAACCTATTTGGTTATTTAACCGACACCTCCTCCATGTATATATACTCATTTTGTACATTGAAATTATCATCAAAACATTTGGTTTTCTGCTCCCATCATCATATACACATGGCTAGATTTTTCACTTATTTTGCTTCACCCAGCTTTCAAGCATTTCATTAGTTTTGAAATGTGAGAATTGGAATATGTATATAAACCTAGTAAAATAGAGCATGACAAGAATGGTTAGATTTTGATGATAAAGTTTAGAGACATTTTTACTAAAGACTAGTATATGTCTTGTGTTAGACTGGTAATTCTGCATGCATTTTCTTTACCACTGTAAATATTTCACTTGTCTTCAATTCATCCCCACTCATTCCACCCAGAAGAGTCCAATCAAATGAATGTTACAGTAGTGAAGATAAAATCAATTGAACCCTCTTAAGGCATATTCTTCTCCCAACCCTAAATTGTATAAACTCATTATTCTGTCCACTAAAATCTATTAAAAATAGGAATTTCACTTATTGGATTGAAGGAAACAACATTCCTCGATATAATGTCCATTTTTCTTTTAATATGCTCCATGTTTCTTTTATTTCCAATAGAAGGACCCAATTCCTTAGTGGAGCCTCTTTGTGAAGAATTTGCATTCTTTAATGATGAGTTGGCTGGGTTAGAGGGG
This sequence comes from Taxus wallichiana var. yunnanensis, assembly GCA_018340775.1. Taxonomy (NCBI): domain Eukaryota; kingdom Viridiplantae; phylum Streptophyta; class Pinopsida; order Cupressales; family Taxaceae; genus Taxus; species Taxus wallichiana. The sequence goes on from CM031235.1 coordinate 879,479,453, forward strand.
AAGGTAGAAGAAAAAGATGTATTCTTATTCTAGGAGGAAAAATACTAGATGTATTCTTATTATTCGGCCTCTTCCTCCAAATCAAGCTGGAAAAAATGCTTTCTTACTTTTGTGATAAAACGAGCATACATCACAGAAAATCTCAAAAATTAGATGCCAAATTGAATAATAGCAGAAGATAAAAGGAGAATGCTGCCATAAAGTGATGTTGTACACTCTTAATTAGCATAATTTAAATAGATTTAGAAGGATGAGGATGAATATGAGTGTTTGTGGAATAAGGCCAAGCACATGCAGACTTCTTCCGAATTAACCATGCACAACCCAACGCAGTCAGTCTAACTTACATGTGTTCTACCTAACGAATCTAAAACACATATTTAGAACTACCTATATGTTGAACAATGCAATTTACAAATGAAAAGCAACATATTTAAGGCTCAAAATTGACGTGTGTTATTTTCATCTTTTATGCTAACTGTAGCGTGCACATGTCCTAATACACGCCTTCTCCAAAAGTCACTCTTTATGCAATTAGGTAGTTTTTCTTGTACACAAGTTCATTGTCACAATAATGGAATCCAAAAAGTATGTTGATGCTAAGCATGATGCTTTTAACATAGAAATTTAGAATTGAAATGCTTTCACAAGCTACAAACTACGCCTAGATTGGACAAATTATATTATTAGGAATTTTTCTTCATAGAAGCTTGAAATTAATGATCACACATAAGATATATAGATTTTAATTATGAATGAAGTAATTTATAGAATGATGAAGAATTATCTATTTTGATCGGGTGGAATTGGGTGAGTAGGAAAAATATGTTTGATAAGGATGAGGATGTGTATGTAAAATCTAAAAAATTAGAACTATATTAATAAAAGATATTGGTAAATATAAATAAATTAGAAATATGTTATCAGTCACCCCTTATTATGTAACTCTATTTTATTAATTTAATATAAATGACAGTTCCAATAGTAAAAATATTGGTAAATATAAACAATAAAAATATAGGAAAAATAACTACAAATATGATACATCTATGATAGAGATTTACCGCCAAAAATTTAATAAGAATTATTTTTAAAAAATACATTAAAATTTACTTAATATGTGGAATTGGTGCAAGTCTCACTTGCTCTTAACTTGTCATTTCTAAAATTAAGAGCATATTGAATCTCCTCATCTGTAGGGAGCCTTCCAAATTCAACTACCTATAAATTACAAAGAAAAATAATTAGGAAATAATAAAATATATATTATTGATTGGAAAAATTCTATGAATACTATAATAATATGAAAATATAATTGAGTTTAGAATAATATTACCATAGAAGCTGCAAGGATTTGATACCGCCTTGTCCCAACTTATGGCTAGCCTTTTTCTGTTGTAGTCTAGCTTTTGTTACATCCTTCAAGTGTTTATACTTACCATTTTTTAATCCATTGCGTTCCCTCCACAATTTACTCCATGATTGTTGTGAAACTAAAGGATCTTTAGGAAGATTTGGTTGTTTTCTTAAAAGCCTTTTTGTATAGTTTCTTTTTCCATGTAGACGCTTTCTAGCCTCTGAATACAACCATTTCCTATCAAAAATATGCCCATAGGTAGAAACCATTAAGGAAAATAATTTCTCTTTCTTATCTTTGGGTTGCTTTGGCCATGTCTTCTTTTTAGATGAGGTAAAAAGAGTGATTTTGAAGGGATCAAGAACCCTATACAACCTTGAAAGATAGGCGTTAGAGCACAACAAGAAACAAAGTAAAGCAAGATCACTAGACCAAATACAAATAAATCAAAGATACCACCCAAAACCAAGGCTAGGCAAGAACAAAAGAGGAAAAAGAAAAGTCCAACAAAGTTAGTCAAATATGCTTGACCTTCCTTAAAGAATGTTCTAAACCTTTATCAAACAATCCTAGCCAAACACAAAGGGTTGTTTACCCATAAGGATCCCTACCATGGGTTTGTAAGCTCATTTTAAGAGGAGAACTAAATGTTTTTCCTTTATTTTTACTATTCATGACTGTCCAATCTTCACACCTATTAGGATCCATGTTTTCATCTCAATGGATTGGAAGCCTGATTTCAAAGATCTCCTTTTTTCCAACATTTGACTCCTCCTTGAAGGGTTTATTTTTAGAACATCCAGAGTCCAACCCGGAAGGAAATGGAAACACCTATTCGGGGTGACAAGAAACCGACCCCTCAAACCCCACCGTAGGGGGAGAAATGAGGGTCTAAACTAGTAACTGAATCTCCCCTTCTTCATTTTCAGAATCCTTTTGGATCACAAATGCAACATCCTTTTCGAAGTCTTCTCGAGGAAGTATCTAAAACGTCCCCAATAACCAACAGTGGGTTGAGAATCCTTCTTTTGGTGCTCAAAATAGTCTCACCCCATTTTTCCATTAAAATCTATCAATCTACGGTCTCTGTCACATTTTATCTTCCCGTATTGTGCCTGAAAAGTCTCCACCTTCCTTTTGTTTCCGTAATCAGTCCTTTCCTAGACTAAGGATCATGTATAGATCCAAAATTGTTTCCTCATTTCTCTGTTCATCTAAAAAGGTCTGTATTTGGGTGTAAAACTCGGGTTGTCCCATTCTTTCCATTTTCCATAGTCGGGATTTTTTTCCTTGTCATTTTTGCCCTAAATACTTGAAGAAAAATGAATGGATGTAGCTTGAGGGATGTATTTGAGCCTTGTAACATTTCTAAATTCTCCGTCCTTGGAGAAATTTCATCTCTGGGGCTCAAATGGTCATTTTTCTACATTTTACGAGTTTGACGGGTGTTTCTCCCAATCAAATTTACATCCTTGCATCAATAAGAAACGTGGCCTCTTTTGGTTGGATGCAGCTCGGCAAGGTACTTCAAAAATTTCATGAATCGCCTCAACTTAAAAACCTATCTACATGGAAGAACGACACTCATTTGAATATTTGCTTTTGGTTGGCCTTGGAGTTGCGTCGGGAGGACACGTGGAGGTTTCCGCTGCTTTGCCTGGACTTAGACAAACTTTTTATGCAGCCAATACTATTTGGTGGGACAGGGACACATGGTGAGCCCACGCTCATTCAAGGTCTCCACTTTGGGCACCATTTTGAAATTGCGCCATGAAGACACGTGGAGGTTTCCGTTGGGTCTTCCCATACTTAGTATTTTTCAAAAAGGTTTTGAGAGGCTTGGGACACGTGGAGGGACTGCACATGTTTGAGGACCGGCCCTTGAGTTTTATTTTAAAGAAGCGCCAGGAGGACACTTGGAGGCCTCCACTCACTTTACATTTTGTTTGGAATTTTTAACGGCCAAAGGATATTACCTCGGACCCTGACACATGGCGCCTTCCGCTGAGATTTAAGCCTTCAAACAAATTTTGTCGGGCCAAGACACGTGGTGAGCCCGTGCTCATTCAAGGTCTCAAATTTTGGGGACCATCTCAAGATGTGCCATTATGACACGTGGTAGTTTGAAAAGGATTAAAATATAAAAATGGCCCACAAGCCCGATAAGAGAGAGGGTCAAGGTTGGCTTTGAAAATTCAAATGGCCGGGAAGCGGACCATCGGAGGCAACTTGGATTTTTTTCCTCTTGTCATTAATAGGATTAAAACATCGATTGGCTCGCAGGCCCAACAAAGGATAGTCAAAATTTTGTTCCAGTCAATGGCAGAGGTGAAGACTTTTAGCGGAAATTTGGAAAAATTTCCATTCATGAAAAAGGGAACTAAAGTGTAAAAAGAAGCAGGGTTCTTCTAGGACCCACATCAGAAACTAAAAGCGGAAGGGCGGACTTGCGGGGAAAACTTGGAAAATTTCCCTTTTCCAAAAAGGAGGTGAAATAGTAGAATTTGGCCATGGTTCCTTTGGGACCCACCTTAGGACACGTGTCAGGCTCATTTCTCAAAGGCGGAGGTGCGGAGCAAAATGTGAAAGTTTTACATTTTTCCAAAATTTGTAAAAGGAAAAAGGGAACTTGCAGGCCCATTTTAAAAGTGGATATCCCACATGGATGGTACAAATTCAAAATATAAATCAATGGTATTTTGCATCTGTATTTGATTTTTCCACCATTTTCACTCCAAAGCTCCCGGGATGCATATTCTTATGGTTTTTATCATTTCTTAGAGTCTCCCCGCACGCCAAATGAAGAGGAACATTAATCTGGTAGCGTGGTTTGGTGGGGAAGGTCTGTAAACATATCTCACCATTAAATATACATTCTCGATTGCATTCACCTGATTTTTCTTTCCTTGGACACAAAAAACCTATTGATATCTTGGTTTAGTGTGGAAAATATGGGGACTTATTTTACCATTAAAATGAGATCCGATCTCTGGGCTCGATCTGATCTTCCATTTTTTCCTTCCTAGGCATGCAAAGAACAAGATTGAACACATTAGGGGTAGAAGTGGTTGGCAAGTAAAAGCAAGAGTGATCTACTAGAAGGAGTTGAATGTAACAAATTTTTATAGATCTCGATTCTAGGAGACATGATCGGAGCATGGCAAGCACTTTGGTGCATTCAATGTTTGGATTTTTGGGGAAAAATTTATTGTAAAATTTTATAAATTGCACAAATTTACCATGCAAATGGTTGGAGTGTAAGGGGTCGAACTTGATTTTCTAAGAGAAAATCTTAATAAAGCTCATCTCCCTAAGGGACTGTTTGAGAAACCTTTATATCTCTTTTGTGTTAAACTTAATCATGTCAATGTGGTTGTGAGTGTACAAAAATTGATAAGCTCTAGATCATTCTCGGAAACTTTCCCCTACTGTCAAATTTCAGTTATTCCATGTTGAATCTAGGAAAAAAATTGTCTGCTTCATTTCTAAATGTCTACAAATGGTTTTTCTTGTTCCCATTACATTCTTGTATCAAATTCCCTCTCAATCACATAGATCTCAATCCTTGTGATAGTTTAGTGGCATTTGCAATTTCATTTTTAGAAGAGATTTCATCTGAGAATGAAATAAACGATTTAAAATCACTTTTCTTTCATCTGTTGAAAGAGATTTTTGTAAGCATATGGGTGTACCTCAGGTGTGATTTGATCTTAGATTTTGATGTTTTATTGAGTCTTCTAACTCGATCCTTCATGCTAGAATATCATAGTTTGTGTGAAAACGTGCTGATTTGGGCCTCCATTGAAGCACACATTCTGGTTAAAGGAACATTTTAGCTATCTTGAAGCATTATGTTGTGTAAGCTCCCCATTTTGTAAAAAAATCTCAAAGATCTGGAAAATAAAGTTCATTCTGCCTCACCTCCCACCAAAAAATTCATTTAAAAACAACCAATCCTACCTGTACTACCCCTGTTTGTCCTGTGTGTGTGCAAATGCATAATTTCTACCACCAAAACATGCAGAAACAATTAGGATTCCCAATGTCTTTAGTAACCTTTTCCTTGTTTTTAAAATATCTCCATAATCTGGAAGTGACAACTCGTGAGAGTCGATTTGGTGTGTTGATCATATTTTCCCAAGGTCTTCTCTATAAAATTTGTGCAAAAGAAGGATTTACTCAGCATTCTTCAATAATAGAGGTTACAAAATAGGTTCTCTTACCTTGGTTGAAAGGCATAACCTAAAATAGTTAGGATAAGATCACATCTTCTCGAGGTGCTACCCACTCCTTCCAAATCCTAAGTGCTAAAGATTCAGATAGACTACTTCCCTGGCTACAAAACGACATACATAATCATCTATTTGCCTCTGAGTGTCCAGTCAAATCCGTGATGTTGCTTGGCCTTTAAAGGAGATTAAATTTTGGTACCAACATGCTTCTAGTGCTAATGTTAGGGAAATTATGATTACAGTTCAACATCATCCTATGTTTGTGCTTGTAAGAAGTTTCAAAGTTACATGTGTTATGTGAAATTTTTCCAGTCTATAGTTTTTCTCAAGTGTTCATTGATAAATCTTGGTAAAAAAGGCCGAGATCTTTCATTTCTAGTTTCTAGCGATGACAGGACATTTGACAGATCATATTTTTGAGCATTTGCACAACTAAGGTGGAAATCCTTAGTGGCGACTCCCTGTTGATCTGATTCTTGATGATTACCAATGTCTTAACCTTTATCAAGTGATTTTTGTTACTAATATTTGTAAAGATGGAAGGAAGAAGATCTTTCTTTGCTAGAGATCCTACTAGGACATTATTTCCAAAGCTAGGAAAAACAAAGTCAAAAGGAAGAAAATCCTGGAGAGTTGTTGGAGATCAGCAGTCAAGAAAAGAAGTCCCCATTGATGAAAGTGATTGGCCTATCATTGAAGATTTCCATTCAAGTGATTCTAATTTAGGTAGTATTTTTGTGGAATTAAATTCTCCATCTGGAGAGGGGCCTTCATTTGATTTTGAAAAGTTTTCTTCTCATTCTACTCCTATCTTTTCAAAATTTGATAGGGATTTCCAAGAAACAAGGCCTTTAGGGGATATCCATTTTGAAATTTATACTCCTATGTTTCAAAGACCCTCTACCCCTTATCAATTTGTCTCCCCTCCAGGGTCACCTCCTCAAAACAACATGGCCTAGCCCCACCTGACCTCCTTTTGTTGTAAACACCTTTGGTCCTATAAATTTTATAGGAATAGCTTTAGTTATCCAAATGCAATTCCCAAGATGTAAGAAATAGATTACCAAAGTTCCAAGGAAACAATGCTATAACTGGTGATCAACATTTAAAGCTTTTTATCAATATGATGGAAGAATTTGAGATTGAACATGAAGATGTATATATCAAATTGTTTATCCATACTTTGGAAGAGGATGCAAGGGACTGGTATAAAGCTTTGCCAGATAATTCCATTGATTCTTGGACATAGATGAACAATGCATTTAGATTACAGTATGGTGATAGAAATGACCCTAGGTTTCTTCTATCAGAACTTGAAAACATCAAGAATAATCCTAATGAGTTAGTACATGATTTCAAAACAAGGTTTAACAAGACCTTGAGGATATTTCCTGTTAACTTAAGGCCATGTGATGAATCATGTTTGATCAAATATTCAGATGTATTTGATAAAAAGGTTACTTAATACTTGAGGGAAAAAAACCCTACTAATTTGAGGAAGGCCTTCATCATGCCTCTAAAAATTGAAAACAACATCAAGGAAATTGGAAAGCCTCCAAAAAGGAAGGGTGTAAAACTAATTAACCCAAAAATCCTCGAGACAAGTAAGGCAATTGATTTGGAGGAAGTTGTGAAAACTTGGCCGGGATGTCAAAGAAATATCATAGAAATTAGCATGGGTAGAAAAAGGGATTGGGAAGAGTTCACAAGGTCAGCACAAGCAACAAGGCCAAGATAATTTTAGTAATCATCATAGAAATGATCAAAGATCTAATGATAGAGGCAAGGGACTAGTTGGATTTGGAAATAAATAGTCCCAAGCCAAGGAAAACAGAATGGTACCCGATCCTTTGGTTTTCAGAGTTGTTGTTATGGAGGAGATAGATGTCATTGATTGGTGTGACAGATGTTTCATGCCCCATGCTCCATGTGAGGAATATCAACAAGAAGAAGAAGAAGCTTATGATGATGATGATGATGATGATTTTTGCATGATGGGTTACTCCACGAGCTCACAACAAGGGGAAACTTTAACTGAGGTAATAAGTGCTAGAAATGCTACTGATTTTGGGATTGCATCCACCGGGTACCTATTCTTCCTCCCTCTCATACTTTAGAAGTAGATATTGTACAAGCTTTTGAATTTCCCAATAATGACTTTGAATATTTAAGAGCTTTAATGATAAAGAAGTATGATGGAGGAATCCCATCTGAGGAGGACAGTAGTTATTGATGAATGTTGTTGTGGCCCAAGAAAAGGAATACAACACAAGAAGTAGGGTTGTCAAAGGTACAGGGCCTCAAGCCAAGACAAAAAATTCATTGCTTTCAAATATTCCTAAAGAGGCTCCTAAGAAAGATGCATCTGCCAAGGGCCTTGTCCCAAAAAAAAATCATACCCCTCCTTATGCCCAAGTTGTAAATAAATCCTATGCTATCTAATGAGTGTGTCAACCTTCCTTCCAATGTTGCCTTGCCAAATTTTTCCCCTTATGATATTGCCCAAGTCTTGAGTTAGATCAAGATCTTAGTTCCAATAGTTGAATTGTTTAGGATTCTTGAGCACAAAAAAGGGATTTTGAATATTTGGTGCTGAAAAAAGAGAAGATTGGCCTAGGTAGAATAATAAACATTGTGGAGACTCCACTATTCATTGAAGAGTTGGAGACACCACCGTGTTGGAGGAATTAATTGAACCACCTGAGGTTTATTTGGGGACATACTTGGCGAGTGTCTCAATTAAATGTGGATCCATTCTTCACCACTCTAATCATTAAAGACAAATTGCTACACAACCGTATGTTTGACTCAAGGGCATCATGCAATGTCATGCCTCTAGAACTCATGAATGAGCTGGATATCAAAGTAACAAACAGCATATGGGAAATGTACTTTGCTTATGGACTCCAGAGAAGTGCAAGTGGTTGGATGTGTGAAATGTCTATTGGTGCATCTTGCAGCTTACCCAGGTAAAAAAGTGATGCTTGATGTTGTTATTGTTGATTGCCCCAACCAAGTGTGGTATGTTGTTATCTAGAAAATGGGCTGCAAATGTTGGTGGGAGTGTTCAAATGGACATGTCCTATGCTACCATCCCAATTGAGGGAAGCCTTGTCAGGTTGTATGGAGAAAATAAGATGTTGCACCTTATTGAAGATCCCAACAATGTATCCTATGAAGTATTGTACACAAGTGTTGATGCTGATAACTTTGTAGGATTTGTTGATGGAAAAGAGAACAAGATTGAAGATTGCAAGTGTCTTAAATAGAAGGCTCTCCTTGGACTTTATTGTTTGATGGAGCTTGCTCCAAGTTTGGAAATGGTGCTAGTGTTGTTCTGATCTCTCCAGGATAGGAATTTTTTTCTTTTCCTTCAAACTCAGCTTTTAGTGTACTAATAACATTGCTGAGTATGAGGTACTATTATTAGGTCTGAGGATTTCTTGAAATATGGTGTTAAAGACATCATTGTCAAGGGAGATTCAAAATTAATTTTCAAGCAAGTCAAAAAACTATATGCCACAAAAATCAGCGAATGAAACAATACAAGCATGTAGTTTGGGATTTCATTGAGATGTTTGATTCATTCAACATTGTGCATCATGATAGGAAGTTCAATGATTTGGCAGAAAAACTTGTAGTATTGGGATCTCGGTTTGATAATTGTGCAATGTCCCCATATTGTGAATATGATGTTGAAGTATTGACAAGGCCATCTGTCCCTGACAACATTAAGCATTGGTAAGTTTTTGATGATGATGCTCATGTCGAAGATTTCTATAGAATAAAGGGGAGTTTTTGACTAGTGTATTGATTGGGAGCCAATGGTGTGCGTAATGAGGGTAAAGAAACCTTGTTTGGAAAAGGCATTATCCAAATGAAGACTAATACCATTCCTAGAGGGTTGGTTGCTTTTGAATCCAACTTTGATAATGTTGATCGCATTATTAATAGATGCATATCAGCCTCAAGGGATATTGAGGAGCATGACCTTGGCATAAAGGAGAAACCAAGGAAGATTTGGTTGGGAAGAAATCTCAGCAAGGAGGAAAAACAGTCTTATGTCCAATTGCTAAAAAAATATCAAGATTTCATGGCTTGGACTTATTCTGAACTAAAGGCATATAGAGAGGATCTATTTCAAACTGAGATTCCCTTAGAATCTTATGTAAAATGATTCAGATAAAATCAAAGGTCAATCAATACACTCATATCTCTTAAAATGCAAGAGTAACTAAAGAAATTGAGGGATGGAGGGATTATTTAGCCCATAAGGTATTCTTCTTGGGTTGTGAACCTAGTACCAGTCAGAAAGAAGAATGGTGACATCAGGTTGTGTGTGGATTTTAGAAATTTGAATAGAGCATCAATGAAGGATAATTATCCTTTACCAAACATGGAAAACATGTTGCAGCTAGTGACTGGTTCTGAGCTACTTTCTACCCTAGATGGTTTCTCTGGTTATAACCAAGTTGTGGTGAAGGAATCAGAAAGAATTAAAACAACCTTTACCACTCCTTGGGGGACTTATGTGTATGTCAGGATGCCCTTTGGTTTGATGAATGTTGGAGTAACCTTTCAAAGAGCAATGGATGTTTCTTTTACCGGTTACATCAATGATTTTATTTTTGTTTACCAAGATGATGTGACTATGTTCTCCAGAAAGTGAGGTGATCACTTGTTGCACTTGGAAAAGATGCTGATAAGATGTAGAGAGTATGACATTTCACTCAATCCAAAGAAGTTCCACTTTGGAGTGCAAAAGGAAAAGTTGCTTGGTCACATTGTGTCACAAGAGGGAGTAATGATTGATCCGTAGAAGGGTAGAGGCCATCAACAAGGTCCCAATTCTAAGAACCAAGAAAGGAATTCAGTCCTTCTTTGGGCAGATAAACTTCATCAGAAGGTTCATATCAAACTTTGTTGAGTTGACCATTCCAATTACTTCCATGCTAAAGAAGGACTAGGTTATTAAATGGGAGGAGGATGTCATTCAAGATTTCAGTGGGATCAAGGAGGCATTAAAGCATGCCCCTATTTTAGCAGCTCTAGATTATAAGAAGCCTTTCCAACTATTTTCCTTTGCTTCAAAAACACTATTGCATCTTTCCTATTGCAGAAGGATGATGAAGGGGATGAGAGGCCAATTGCCTTTTTCAGTAAGGCATTGCAGGGCATGAGCTGAAATACACTATTATGGAGAAACAAGAATTTTCCTTGGTGAAAGCAACAAAGGTTTTCAGACCTTATATTATGAGTTCTAAAATTGTTTCTTATGTTCCCCACACCATGGTCAAAGACATCTTATCATAGATGGAGGTCTCAAGCAAAAGATGCAGATGGGTGAAAAAGTTGCAATAATATGACATGGATATCCAAACCACGAAGTTGGTGAGAGGTTTGGGCTTGGCTAAGCTTATGGCTGAGAGCAACTTGCAAACTATTGAGGTGAATGAGGTAGAAGAAGGAAGGGTAGATGTCTTTGAAAAATTGATGAGTTCTGAGTGGTACAAGGATGTGATTTTTTATCTTAGACATTTATACTTACCCTGAGTATTTGAGTAAGAACTAGAAAAGGGCCTCTAAGTTGGCTTCCCAGAAATATCTCATTACTGATTATGGGTTAGCTTGGAATAACCTTGAGGGAGTCCTCTTAAGGTTTGTTATCAAGAAGATGAAGCCCCCAAGTAAATTGTTAATCTCCATGGAGGAGTTTGTGGGGGCATTTTGCTTGGAAAAGTCACAGCACACAAGATCCTGAGGGCTGGTTATTAGTGGCCAAATCTTTTCAAGGATGGAACTCTTTTGGTTAGAGGATGTGAGAGCTCCCAGCGCTTCTCTTGAAGACTAAAATATTTAGGCTCTTTCCATGTAGCATGTGTCAATTGAAGCCCTGTTCAAGCAATGGGGAATGGATTTCAATGGTGAGATTTCGGACCCTTTCAAGTGCTGGCCATAAGTGGATTCTTGTAGCCACCGATTACCTCACCAAGTGGGTGGAGGTAATCCCCACCAAGAGAGTAACACACCAAATTGTCATGGACTTCATACTAAACCATATCATCTGCAAGTTTGGGGTGCCATTCAAAATTGTTGTTGACAATGCCATGAGCTTCAGAGCAAAACCTTTGGTGGAAATCTACAGATAATATGGGATAAATTTGGCATATGCTTCTAATTATAATCCCCAAGGAAATGGACAAGATGAGTCCAATAATAACAATTTGCTTAAGATTAACAGAAGTACCTTGGAGATGAACAAGAGAAAATGGGGTGAGTAATTAAAGTTTGATGTCTAAGCTGATCAATTACTATTAGAAGAGCCACTGGGAAGAATCCATTTTAGTTGGTGTATGGAACTTAGGCCCTTCTGCCCCTTCATATGCAATTATCCTCATATCAGTTCATTCAACAACCGGAAGATCAAGAAGTAAGTCCATATGATGCCCACATAATCCAGTTTTGAACTTGATGAAGAAAGGAGGGCATCCCACCAAAGGCATGTAAAGTTCAAAGAGAAGCTCAAGAATTTATTCGACAAGAAGATCACCCCAAGAGCTTTCAATGTTGGAGATCTCATGTGTTATTATGGGATATAGTAGGCATGAAGATAAGGGCAAGCATGGAAAATTTTATGCTTTATGGATGGGCCCTTACTCCATTGATATTAGGATTGGTGAACATACCTTCTTCTTGAAGGATTTGGATGGGGAATTTCTCGAACTTCCTGTTAATGGTAGGCATCTGAAACATTTCTGGATTGATTCCCTAGAATCAAGGTGAACATCATCTGTACAGTGTATAGTTTGTTGGTTTTTTTTTCTGTCTTTCATGTTTTTGTTCATTCTGCTCCTTGCTGGCCTATTTTTGCTAGTTTCTTGGTTCATCTTTGGGGGATGGTTCTGGTTTTGTGCTTTGCAATCTGAATCCTTTGCCTAATGGATATTTTTGGCACTTGGTCTACCTTGTTCTTGTGGCACTCGTAGGGAGTGCCCATCCCCGAGTTAGAGTTGATGTTGGTGCTCAAAATAGTCTCACCCCATTTTTCCATTAAAAATATATCAATCTACGGTCTCTGTCACATTTTATCTTCCCATATTGTGCCTGAAAATTATCCACCTTCCTTTTGTTACCGTAATCAATCCTTTCTGGACCAAGGATCATGTATAGATCCAAAATTGTTTCCTCGTTTCTCTGTTCATCTGAAAAGGTCTATATTTGGGTGTAAAACTCAGGTTGTCCCATTCTTTCCATTTTCCACAATCAGGATTTGTTGTCCTTGTTGTTTTTTCCCTAAATACTTGAAGAAAAATGAATGGATGTAGCTCAAAGGAATGTATTTGAGCCTTGTAACATTTTTAAATTCTTTACCCTTAGAGAAAATTTCATCTCCGGGATCGAATGGTCATTTTTCTGCATTTTATGGTTTAGTGGGCATTTCTCCCGGTCAAATTTACATCCTTGCATCAACAGGAAACGTGGCCTCTTTTGGTTGGATGTGGCTTGGCAGGTACTTCAAAAATTTCATGAATCGCCTCAACTTAAAAACCTGTCTATGTGGAAGAACGATGCTCATTTGAAGATTTGCTTTTTGGTTGGCCTTGGAGTTGCACCGGAGGACACGTGGAGGTTTCCACTACTTTTCCTAGACTTAGAAAAACTTTTTATGCAACCAGTACTATTTGGTGGATAGGGACACATGGTGAGCCCACACTCATTCAGGGTCTCCACTTTGGGCACCATTTTGAAATTGCGCCATGAAGACACATGGAGGTTTCCGCTGGGTCTTCCCATACTTAGTATTTTTTCAAAAGGTTTTGAGAGGCCTAGGACACGTGGAGGGACTGCACATGTTTGAGGACCGGCCCTTGAGTTTTATTTTAAAGAAGCGCTAAGAGGAAACTTGGAGGCCTCTGCTCACTTTGCATTTTTCTTGGACTTTTCAATGGCCAAAGGAGATTTCCTCGGTTCCCTGACACCATGGCACCTTCCACTGAGATTTAAGCCTTTAATCAAATTTACCGAGCCAGGACACATGGTGAGACCATTCTCATTCAGGTCTCAGCTTTTGGGTACCATCTCAAGATGCGCCATTATGACACGTGGTAGTTTGAAAAGTCAAAAGGTGGGAAAGAAAACCATCGGGAAACTTGGATTTTTACATCTTAAAGGATTAAAATATCAAAATGGCCCACAAGCACAATAAGAGAGAAGTCAAGGTTGGCTTTGAAAATTCAAAGGGGCGGGAAGCGGACCATCAGAGGAAACTTGGATTTTTTGCCTCTTGTCATCAAAAGGATTAAAACATCAAAATGGCCTACAGGCCACACAGGATAGTAAAAATTTTGTTCCATTCAATGGTGGAGGTATGGAATTTTGAAGGAAATTTGGAAAATTTTCCTTTCGTGAAAAAGGGAACTAAAGTGTAAAAGGAAGTGGGGTTCCACTGGGACCCACATTAGAAACTAAAATCGGAAGGGCAGAGCTATGGGGAAAACTTGAAAAAATTTCCTTTTCCAAAAAAGGAGGTGAAATAAGAAAATTTTGTCCGTGGTTCCTTTGGGACCCACCTTAGGACATGTGTCAAGATCATTTCTCAAAGGCGGAGGTGTGGAGCAAAATGTGAAAATTTTACATTTTTCCAAAAGTTGTAAAAGGAAAAAGGAACCATAGGCCCATTTAAAAGTGGATCTCCCACATGGACGTTCCAAATTCAAAATAGAAATCAATGGCAGATGTGCATCTGTATCTTATTTTTCCGCCATTTTCACTCTGAGCTCCTGATGCGTATTCTTATGGTTTTTTATCATTTCTTGGGGTCTCTTGCACGCCAAATGAAGAGGAACATTAATCTGGTAGCTGGTTTGGTGGGGAAGGTTTGTAAACATATCTCACCATTAAATATGCAATCTGATTATTGATTCGACCCGATTTTTCTTTCCTCGCACGCGAAATACTTGTTGATATCTTGGTTTGGTGAGTAAAATCGGGGATGTCTTTACCATTAAGATGAGATCTGATCTCTGGCTTGATTTGATCTTCCAATTTTTCTTTCCCGCACGCAAAGAACTAGATCGGATAGATTAGGGGTGGAAGTGGTTGAAAGTAAAAGGAAGAGTGATCTACTGTAAGGAGTTGAATGCGGAGATGTTCAAAGAGATCTACCTCCCAAGCACTTGACAACGCTTTTATAGATCTTATTCTCGAGAAAAATGATCGAGATCTTGGCGAGCACTAGTGCATTCAATGTTTGGATTTTTGGGGGGAAAACTTTGTTGTAAAATGTTATAAATTACACGAATTTACCGTGCAAATGGTTTGAGTGTAAGGGGTCAGAACCGATATTCTAAGAGAAAAGCTTGATAAAGCCCGTCTCCCTGAGGGACTGTTTGAGAAACCTGTATATATATTTTGTGTTAAACTTGATCGTGTCAAGGTGGTTGTGAGTGTATAGCCATTGATAAGCTCTGAGATCATTCTAAACTTTCCCTTGCTAATAAGTTTAATCAAATTTGAGTTATTCTGTGTTGACTCTGGGAAAAATTGTGTCTGCTTCATTTTTGAATGTCTGCAAATGGTTTTTCTTGTTCCCGTTGTAATCTTGTATCAAAATCCCTCTCAATCACATAGATCTCAATCCTTGTGATAGTTTAGTGGCATCTGTAATTTCATTTTTAGAAGAGATTTCATCTGGGAATGAAATAAATGATTTAAAATCAATTTTCTTTCATCTATTGACAGAGATTGTTTGTAAGCCTCTGGGTGTACCTCAGGCATGATTGATCTTGGATTTTGATGTTTTATTGAGTCTTATAACTCGATCCTTCATGCTAGAATCTCATAGTTTATGTGAAAACGTGTTGATTTGGGCCTCCATTGAAGCACACATTCTAGTTAAAGGAACATTTTAGCTGTCTTGAAGCATTCTATTGTGTAAGCTCCCATTTTGTAAAAAATCTCAAAGATCTGGAAAATCAAGTTCATTCTACGCCTCACCTCCCACCAAAAAATTCATTTAAAAACAACCAATCCTACTTGTACTACCCTTGTTTGTCTTGTGTGTGTGCAAATGCATAATTTCTACCACCAAAACATGTAGAAACAATCAGATTCCCAATGTCTTTAGTAACCTTTTCCTTGTTTTGAAAATATCTCCATAATCTGGAAGTGACAACTCGTGAGAGTTAGATTTGGTGTGTTGATCATATTTTCCCAAGGTCTTCTCTATAAAATTTGTGCAAAAGAAGGATTTACTAACATTATTCAATAACAAAGGTTACAAAATAGGTTCTCTTACCTTGGTTGAAAGGCACAACCTAAAATAGTTAGGATAAGATCACATCCTTTTAAGGTGCTACCCACTCCTTCCAAATCCTGAGTGCTAAAGAGTCAGATAGATTGCTTCCCCGGCTACAAAATGACATACATAATCATCTATCTACCTCTGAGTGTTCTGTCAAATCTGTGATGTTGTTTGGCCTTTGAAGGAGATTAAATTTGGGTACCAACACCTTCCACTAAGAAAATTATTCATTCACCTTTTGTTTCACTTTCGACAATCGAAGCAAGATGACCCAAGGAAAACATTTCCCGCATCTCAAGGGAAAGCCTTCATATTCAATAGGCTGATTCCATATCCCGTCCAAAAATTGAGTTTAATGGAAGCGGTAAATCAAGAGAGGTATCCGGTTCCACCTAGAATGCGAGCATAGGTACTATGGGTATAAAATTTAGTTTTAAAATCAATGGAAAAAAATTTCCTATGCATTACCAATACAAATCAAACTCTCTCCCCCAAATTACAGTGGAAGATGAGGTAAATGAACCCATACAGATTGACGTTGAATGTTTCAAAGATTGGATTGAAATATGGGAACCATGCTTTCATCAACATGTGATGATTATGCATTTCCCAAGACTTGGAGAATATAACATCTCTATCTTTCAAAACATTAAAGACCACAACTTTGACCATGTTTTATGAAATCTATCCCCAAATAGATTCTCTATATGGCTATTCAAGTGGCTTAGAAACCAGCTTCGATCCCTTAATCTTAACCACCACACCTTTAGATCCTACTTTTAGAGTGGATTCCCTTTGACCAATGAAAGTAACTTTTTGCACCTTAAGCATGCTCTCAAAAATTGGAACAATGGTTTCTTTTTTACCATTTTATTGTCCACCATGAGAAGGAAAATTACTACAAGCATTTTGTTGAGGATTTATGAGAGAGGAATTTATAAAGGTATTACTTGGGCCTTATTTGTGGCAGATATTGATGGGGGAATGGAATTTTTCATAGTACTATTAGGGAGATTAGTTTTGGGGGATATTGGGATACCATCAAATTCATCATTTGTAGGAATATTTTTTGAAATTGCACGTAAAGAGAATTCATTTTGCATGGAATTAATCCTCATCTCACGCTCTTTAAGTTCTAATTCTTTCTCTTGCAACTCCAAATTATTTCTCTTAAGACGCATTAACCTCTCCTCATAGTCTAAATCAACAATGAATGTTGGTCCCTATAAAAGAATATAATAAATTAGACATTAAATCATACCTATCAATATATAAAAATAAATGACGTAAGAATGAAAATTCATACTTTTTTATTATTACTTGATTTAGTGCAATTTGTAATGAATATTGGAGAAAAAATATTAATAGTTAAATGTATACTAAAATCATTTAGTCATGTGTGTCCCCTGCATGATAACAAAAATATATATATTATTTGATAATACCTCAAAACATTATATATATATATAATATAACTATATTTTTATTATATTAGAAATAATTCTTTGAATAAAACCATGAAAACAAAATTAAAATCTACTTACATTAATGCATATAGATGATATATTTTTACAAGAGCATGTAAAAGAAAATACTGTACAAAAGAGAAATGATTTTTTTATTTGATCAAAAGAAAAAAAAATCAAAATTATAGTGGTGTGGAAAAGGATTTTTTTACTTAAATAATTACATTAAACTAATTCAAAATGCTCACAAAAATTGGCAATCATTTCTTCATAACCAAGCTTTAAAACCGATTATTCTCTATTCCCCCAAAAAATAAAACTGATTTCTATTGGCCATTTTCCATAACCGATGAATTTCTTGCACGTAAAATATGAAAGCAACAATATTTGTTCATTTCTTGCATACAAGCTTTAAATCCATAAACAAAACATTAAAAATAATAATATAAAACCCTTAAATTATGATTATTCTTTATTCCCCCCAAAAAAAAAAAATGGACTAAGAAAAGATTGTATGAACAATGGAAAGGTATAAAGGAAGAAATTTTTGCACTAAATAGCTTCTACTTTAGAAACTTTCCAAACAAACAAATGCAAGTTACTCAAAGGAATTTTTAATTTCAAACTTTAAAAACTAATAATTTTCATTTGTATACACAACCAAAAAATCCACACCATATGAAAAATTAATTTGAAGGGAGTTTGAAAACTTTAGAAAATGTCAATCATGATTTCTGGAGAACTTAATGTTAACCTCACTTTGGATTACACATGTGTTCTCCACCAAAATTGAAGAATGTCATTACTTGAGTTTGGGTGACAATTATTCTCCAATATTAAGGAGTATATATGATAACAAAATAGAGAGCGTGTGTGGAGCCCTATTTGAATATTACACATTAAAACAAATTAGTACCTTTTGTCATTAACAAATATGATTTGAAATACTTTAAGTTTTAAAACTTATATTTATAAAATTTATAGTTTTTACAATATTTATTTATCTTTAATAATGATAAGAATTTATTCTATTTCTATAGCTACATTCTAACTTTTTATATCTCTATCTTAGGTTTATTTCTATAGTTGTGTTCTCTCTTTTTATACATCTATGTAATATAGAAACATTTTATATTAAGATATATATTTATTCTACTATATTTCTTTCTTAGTATTTATCTCATTTAATTTATCTTTATGTTTCCACATTAGCTTAAATTCCACCATGCCAAAAATACCCTCCAATAAGGCAAGGGTGCAATTTTGGGGTGCAAATGCACCTCATAAGTGTGCTTGGGTGATATGGAGGATTAAAACTCCACTGGAGGCAAAATTGGGTCCCACCTTTGTGTCACATCAAGCTTTCATATGCAATTTTTGCCCCTCTTCTTGTTTTTTCTCATAAAATTTCAACCAATAGGAAGAGGGCACACTTATGGAGTGTAATTTTACCTCATAAGTGTGCTTTTGGTGCAATGAGACGCCAAAAGTGTGTAAGTGCACCAAAGTGGAGATTGGATCATGGTTTCCACCTCATTTTTGGACCTCATGGTATTTTCCTCACCCCATAGTAAATCCTCAAGAAATTTTTCATATAATATATGAAATTGCATGGAAATGGGACAATGAATCTAATGAGACCATTTGAGAATCTTTAGAATGAGATATTCAACAATTTTTTTACATGTACCTTCCTTTTAACTTAGGGCGGTTTGTTGGTGAGACAGATTTCAGAAGTGTTTCCAACAAACACTAGCCAAAAACTTGTGGGTCATGAAGAGAATTGAAAATGATTTCACTTGATATTATTTTAGGATCCCAAATCCACTCGGGGTTCCCAAACCTTGCATGCAAAATCCATGTATAGAAAAGGTAACCTCTCTCTAGTGTCGAAAGGTTTTCTACTTTCTATATTCCCATAATTTTATCAAACTTGGTCCTTCGTGAAGTAGGCTCCATGATATTTCCAATTCTTAGGATATGAGCTCTTGACACCTCAAAAGGCTCCTGAAACCTTTCGCTGAAGTTCAATCTTCAATGAAGCATGCACACTCCCTTTTAACAAAAAGTGCCTAGGAAGGAATATTCCCCAAGACCATCTCAAAACTCCTAAAATGCTTTCTAAATCATAACATCATGGAGAATACTTCGATACATTTCCGTTGGAATAACTAGGACTTATGAAACACTCTAAGGTGTTAAACCCTTCCTAGAAGTTTATATTTGAAAATAAACAATTTTGAAAAAATTGACTATTTTGACCGTTTAGACCAAAAAGGGGAAAACGTTTTGATGGGGTTTTCATATAAAATGCAAGTGACATTTAATATTCCAATGAATTGACTAGTAAAACTATTTAGTTTTTAGTTGTGTAAATTATTCACAAATAATATTCGTATATTATGTAGATTATTGTAATTTGGGGTAGAATATATTATTTATGATTTCCTTATTTTTACATTAGTTTTGTTAACACTATATATTGTAGTAATGTAGATTATCCACAATAAGAGTTTACTTAATTTTTAAATGTAGATTGTCAACAATTAGAGTGAGTTGGGGATAATACACAACTTAATTTTTAATGGTTTTAGATTTTTATTAATAAAATCAAATCTTAAAAATGATGTGATTATTTATTTTTGATAAAAAATGGTTTAAAATATTATAATCATGATACATTATTATATTGTGCAGATTATTGCAAAGTAGAATCAATTTGTGTCTCTCGATTGTGCTATCATTGCATATATTTTGTATTTTTAGATAATACATAATCATAGTTTTATTGGTATAAGTATTTAATATTTTTTGTTTGAAGTTTAGAATGATGTAGAAATTATGAATTGTGACCTACATTTTATTTAGACTATCCTTAAATATAGTTGCAGATTTTTTTTTCAAAATATATGGTTGGAAACTATGATTTTTCAACAATAAAATTATAGGATTATGAATTTTACACAAATTAAATTTAATTTTTATGAAAATTATGAAAAATCTACTTTGTATATTATAGAAGTCATCCATTTAATGTTATTAATCCACATTTTTTTCCTTAAATTGATTACTTTTTGGATAACATTGTGGAAAAGTGGCACTCTTTCTAGTAGTGACCTACTAACATATAAGTATAATACCGCAACAACATGAATACATTATAACATATATCAAGGATGAGGAAATAAATTTATGGTTTTGCATTGATGGTGCATATTCATCCATAAAAATAATAGAGGATAACACTAATTAGTCTTTTAGTGATACCCTTATGAGGGGAATAACATGAAGTGTGTTAGCATTAGTTTGGTTGTTTAATATATTGTTTAGTTTGTTTTAGTTATAGTCGGTTACCTCCTAACCGCATTCTCTCATGTATTTATTCACTCCTCATTATGAATAAAATCATTCAGACATTTCTCCTGAGCCATCATTGGTATCAGAGCCTCATTCTTTCTTTGGCCTACGTGCAAATTTGGAGAAGCCAAATTAAATCTTATAAGTCCTGCAGCAGAAACATGGGAATCTGGAGACATGGCCTGGCGTGGAGTGTTAAGCCGTGAGCAGTGACCAGCGAGCCAGTGAGGAGAGATTTGAGGAGATGAACTGTTTTGATCGAAATCAAGGTAGAGAGACTTTCCTTAGCGTTGAAACTTGATTGAAGACCTGTGTTTTCTTTCACCAGGACGTGTGGACCTTGTGTGTGGCAGCCTGCAGACTTTTGCTTTGGCATTTTGGAATAGCAGTGCATACCTATTCTAGAAATTGGCACAAAAAATGTGAAGATCTTTGCCACTTTCGGCATTTGTTGTCTTTCTTTGGCAGAGTGTTAGTAGCGTGGAAGTTTCCTAGCCTTGCAGAGTCTATCATTGGAAGTTTCCTTGATTTCTTTCCTGAAAGGATAAGTTGCAGTGACTTGCAAAGTCCGCATTGAAATTACAGCGACCAGTAAATAATAAGGAGGTCTACATTGAAGAAGAAGTGACTGAAGAAACATGTGTGGAAACCTCCAAGCCTGCACACCTGTTACGAAGCAAGGGAAACAACAGCCTGCAAAACCAACATTGCTTGAAACGAGACCAGCCCGCATATGTCACAAATTTTGGATGCAAAAAGCACCACGAGCAATGCACCAAATGTTTAGGCATTGAGCAACAACGAAGACACCGCTGGACTATTCTTTTCTTTGGTCAATGAGCTCCGCAACACTAGGAATCTTCTCTTTGATGAGATTGTGCGCCGAGGACAATTAGAGTATATTTGGTTCAACGTTTGATGTCAAGCACGGTGGATTCGTGCAGAAATTGAACATGGCTATGATGCAGATGATGAATGTGAAGTAGAACACCCACAAGAGCATTTAGGTTCCTTCATGTAAGCATTTGTAACCGTTTTTGAACAATAAATAAATAAAATATAATTTTGAGTTTTTGGAAATGTCTCACTCCGCATTTTTTTTGGATGCCTAGTTTCTAAAAGGGCCAAATTTTGTCGGATGGAAAACCAAATGCGAACGATTCTTCGCTTGAAGACCTTTGGGGATCATTTCTGCACCACCCACGACACCGATCTCGTTGGCTAAGTATGAAAAGGCCGATGCAAAAGCATTAATGCTTATCACTCTGAGCCTTTCTGATGAGGTTCAACCACACATTCAAGAAGAAAACACTTCCTCTATGGCATGGGCTACGTTTTGTACCATCTATGAAGCCAAGAATCTGACAATGATGCTGCATCTTCAGAAAAGCTTCACACATTGAGTATGCATGATGGCGAATCAGTATAAGCCTTCTTGCGGCATGTGGCCGAGTTACGTGCAGAACTCTCTACTCTTGGTGAACCGGTGGACAACAAGTTGCTAGTCCCGCTCACCTTGTGAGCTCTTCCTTCCCGGTTTCAAACACTGATCACCACGTTGACCATCACTCAACAGGAGGTGAGTTTTCCAAACTGGTGAATTACCTCCAGCAGGAAGAAGCCATTCAGAATGTTCAAGAATCCTTCAAAGACAAGGCTCTCATCACGAGGAAAATCATAGAAATAGGCCTCATAAAGGGCAACAAATTTCTAGAATTAGAAGCAAAGATCCACAACAAAGAAGCTTCTCAAATGCCACCACAAAGGGCCACCCTAGAAGCAAGTAGAACAACAAGGTAGATCGATGGTGCCACATTTTCTCCATGAATACATACACGACTACGAACTATTATTACAATGGTCACAAGTATGGAAACTCTAGCAAAGAGAGCACTTCTAGCCAAGGATATTCTAAGAAATCCTAATGGCATGCTCATAATCAGAGGCAAAAGGGTCATATTGCTGCTCAGTAGGATGCCTCCTCCGATGAAGAGGTTCCAAACACAACTCATCCAGACATTGTCCCAATCTTGCAGAATTCGTAGCCATCAGAAAGTGTCTGGTTGATTAATTCGGGTGCCAACAAACACATGACTGGGAATAAGAAGTTGTTCCATACTCTGAGTGACCAGCCCACTGGAGATCGATCACCATCGTAGATAATTAGGAGTATATTATGGCGGGATTGGTGATGTCATCATTCCTCTTGGGACATGAATATGTACACTCACGAAGGTGTTATATGTTCCAGGTTTGAACTCAAATATCTTGTCTATGAGTCATCTTCTTAATCATCGAATGTAGGTTGAATTCTTTGTTGAGAAAGGGGTCAAGTCCTACATCATTTCCCAGGGAGACTTAGTTATTGCTCGAGCATTTATGAAGGGCCATCTATTTGCACTGGATGCGGTCACTTCATCTAACATTGCTCTCTCTGCTTCAATGGTGGAGTCCACTACACTATGGCACTTTCGATATGGTCATCTTTCTACCGGGCTCTGCATCAGCTCAGTGCCAAGGAAATGGTAAGAGGGCTTCCTCCACTCTCCCATTCCTTACCTGTTTGCTCGGGATGTCTTGTGGGCAAACAACATAGAGGTCCGTTCAAATAGAGCTCTTATCATTCTACGGAGCATCTTCAAGTTATACACACCGATCTGTGTGGACCCCTGCCAGCTAGCTTCCAAGGTTTTGAATACTTCCAGCTCATCATTGATGATTACTCATGGAAAATGTGGGTATATTTTCTCTGGAAGAAGAGTGAGGCATTTGCCAATTTCCAAACCTTTTACTAGCAAGCCACCAGGTATTTTGGGAAGCCTCTCCTTCTCCTCCACTCAGATCAAGGGGGGAATTTGTATCGAAGAAGTTCTTAGCATACCTGAAGCAACATGGCATTCAAAAACATCTGACTGCACCCTACACTCCCCAACAGAATGGGATTTCCAAGTGACACAATAGGACTGTCATGGAGATGGCTCATTGTATGCTCTCCACCACCAAGCCGGAGGATCTGGTTTTGGCAGTACAGTCTAGATAGCAAAGTGTATCTACTCAACTAGGCACCCATGAAGATCTTGCAGAACAGACACCGGAAGAGGTATGGACTAGTCGTAAACCTTCTATCCATCATTTGAGAGTTTTTGGTTGTACTGCATATATGCATGTTCCAGATGAGAAAAGGAAGAAGATCGATCCAAAGACACTGCCATGTATTTTCTTGGGGTATAGTACTACCTCAAAGGCATATCGTCTCATGGATCCTAAGATGAAGAAGATCTATGAGATTCAAGATGTGGTGTGTGATGAGTCATCCCTTGAACCCCTACCACATAATGGAGATCCAATACCGACCTCGTCACATACATTGCTCACACATCTAGATGATGGGAAAGATGATTCTTCTAAGAGAGAAGAAGAGTTGAGTGGAGACTTATTCGTTGATCTAGGCACACTGGAAAACACATATTCACATCAGCAACAACACCAACATTTGAAATGGGTCCAGAATACTATTAGGGATGCACACCTGAACTCACTTCCAAGTACTTCTACAGGAGTTAGAACACGAAGTCAAGCCAGACATGAGGTAAATTTACACTCATGAGTTCAGGCTTGTTGATAGACGAGCCCCGACACTGCTCGTGAGGCATTAGACTAACAACCGGGACACAAAGCTATGGATGCTTTGAATATGATTCCCTA
Organism: Taxus wallichiana var. yunnanensis; assembly: GCA_018340775.1. Lineage (NCBI taxonomy): Eukaryota > Viridiplantae > Streptophyta > Pinopsida > Cupressales > Taxaceae > Taxus > Taxus wallichiana. The sequence continues at coordinate 879,503,873 of CM031235.1, forward strand.
CTTCAGAATCAGACGTGGGAACTTGTCAATCTACCTCCAAGTAAGAAATCCATTGGCTGTAAATTGATTTTCAAAAAAAAATATAAGGCATATGGTTCAATCGACAAACACAAAGCACGACTTGTTACAAATGGTTATGCTCAAGAAGGAGGAATTGACTATGATGATACCTTTGCACCCACTATGAAGATAAAACCATCGAGTTGTCTGTACGCAATTAGCGATAAAAAATGGATGGAAACTTCAGCAAGATGGATGTCAAGAGTGCTTTTCTGAACAGTGATCTAAAAGAAGAAGTATACATGGCCCAACCTGAAGGGTTTGTAGATGAGAATCAACCACACAAGGTATGTTGTCTAATAAATTCACTTTATGGACTCAAACAAGCACCTAGGGCATGGTATATAAAAATTGATGATCACCTATTGCAGCATGGATTCACTCGTATCCCCTCAAATACAAATTTGTATATCAAGAAGGTAGGAACAGAGATTGTTATTCTGGTTTTGTACGTAGATGATCTTGTGATCACAGGAAGTTATGACAATCTTGTGGATGATGTAAAGAATGATCTGAAGAAATCCTTCGACATGACTGATTTGGGGCTACTTCACTACTATCTTGGCTTAGAGATATGGCAGAAGAAGAATCATATCTTCGTCTCCCAGATGAAATATGCCAAGACTCTCCTGGAGAAGTATGGAATGTTAGATTGTAAACCAATGTCCACACCTATGGAAAAAGGTTTACAATTATCTAGATTCCAGGATTCACTACAGGTAGATGGCACTCACTACAGGAAGCTTGTGGGGAGTCTCATTTACTTGACTTATACTAGGCCAGATCTTTGCTTTGTAGTGAGCTATCTCACCAGATTTATGTAGGAGCCAAGAAATGTCATTGGATAGCAAAAAAGCATGTGTTGAGATATGTCCGAGGTATAGTTGACTTTGGTCTAGAGTATCAGAAGAACACTTAGTTCTTCTTACAAGGATATACAGACTCGGACTATGTAGGATCTGTTGATGACAGGAAATCCACTTCAGGGTATGTTTTTCATCTCGGATCTGGACCTATCTCGTGGATTAGCAAGAAGCAAATTTTTGTTGCTCTCTCATCCACTGAGGCTGAATATCACACCGCACAAGGAGCTATGTGCAAAAGCAATCAAGCTACGTGCATTCTTGCAAATATAGGGATTCCTAAAGAGAAACCTCCCATCATTCACTGTGACAATCAAGGTGTGTTGAAACTTGTGAAGAATCATGTTTTTCATGAACGAACAAAGCATATTGAGGTTGAATGTCACTACATTCATGAACAGGTCTTGAACCACCAAATTCATCTCCAAGATCCTCTACCGATTTTTAGGTTGTAAATATTCTCACCAATCCTCTCGACAAGGTGAAGTTTGATTTGTTTAGGGGGTACATATGTAGAAACAATGTATTAAGGGGGGGAATGTTAGCATTAGTTTAGTTGTTTAATACATTGTTTAGTTTGTTTCAGTTACAGGTGGTTACCTCTTAGCCGCATTCTCTCATGTATTTATTCACTCCTCATTGTGAATAAAATCATTCAAACATTTCTCCTGAGCCATCAAAGTGGACATGTCATCCTGAAAGCTGACTTGATGGCCTTAGAAATATCCATAAGATGTTATGGATTGGGAAGCTATTAGAAATGATGCAACCTTTTGGCCACCTAAAGGAGAATGGTGAAAAGACATAGAGAATTCATGTGACACACACATGAAAGGAGGAAATCTAAAATTTGTTTCCAATGACATCCACATTTTCCCGCCCAAGACGGAAATAAGGTCTTTACTCAAAAATACTTAGGAAAATCACAAATCTATGGTAATGCATAAGCATCCACATGTTGACCATGGTCACGGTTCACCTGCACTACGAATATTCCATCAACCATGTTAGTGTTCCAATTGGAAATGCAAGCTCATAATAGGAAAGAACCACGTGGATGCATTAGTTAGGGAAATTTGGATATGCTTGAATACCTCACGCTAATGTTATTTTCCACTATGCCCCCTTCTAAAAGACAAATCCAACCTCACCAAAACCTTTAAGTGTTTCTCAACAATGAATATTTCATGCTTGAGTGAAGGTAGTATAACATTTTGGAATAAGTGTTTCCTCTATTCTAAGTCAACTAAAAATAAAATCACAATAACACTAATTCTAATGAATAACTCAATTTTATGACCTTAAACAATGCTACACCATTTATAAACTACATAAGACATATTTATTAGAAACTTGTTTTTATATAAATGAAAGATTACATAAATTCATAATTTTCCCATTTACTAAACTTTAAATTAACTACTCATTGGAATAATTGACAACAATATTATTAGTAAAATTATTTATATAGGTCAAAAATTCGATTATATATTTTGCTAGTCTCAAGAGTTAAAAGTTTATATTGAATGGCTTGTTACTCTCACTCTTTTTGTTTTCATTTCACATAATTATTAAGGTGTTTTAACATTTTTGAATATTTTGAGCATTAAATATTTTGTGTTCAAAAGGACATTCCATCTGAATGCATTATGTAGGTGATGCTCATTTATAATATTACTTAGAGAAATGAGAAAATATTTTATAACATTTAAAAATTTCAATGAAATCCTTGTGGAATGTTTTCTATGAAGAGAATTCCTTTATTCAACACATCACGCAATTTTTTGAAGCTATTACAAGTCTTGATGGTAAAAATTCGAAAGGAATTTTTTTATGGTGCGAAAGTGTAGGTAACTTTAGCCAAGCTATAAGACCAAATTATATTATATGATAGTGCAAAGAATTAATAATATTAACTATTAGGTATTATATTATTTAAATTATTTAAATAACACTATAATATTATGTTAGAAAATTTTGTAATAATTATAAAATGCTATAATATTAGTCAATACATTATTAATATTATATAATGTGATTAGAAATCATTATAATCTATATTAATTAATTAATACTTGTTTTTAGTTCTCAAAACTAAAGTCATATTATAGTTTTCGTATAGTTAGATCTCATTGTTGGGTCACATAATCACTTAATTGTTTTGGGTTCTCTTTCGATTTTTATGCACATAATTATCATTTTGGTTTTTCTTACTAAATGGTCCATTGATGTCCTCCCCATTATCTTCCAAAACCCGAATCTAGATTTTTGTTTTCCACCTTCCTAATCCCACGATAAATTAGGATTCAAAGTTGTCGATATTCCACCCACAACTTATTCTTCTTCCCAAATTTATCTTCAATATGCTTCTATATGTGTTTTTCTTAACCTAATGTTATCCACATTTTGATTATTTTGTGGATAACATTGTGGAAAAATTACAATCGTAGACACCTATAATTTAGCTCGAGTAATTTAAATATTTAAATTGTGCTAATTATCCTCTTTCCCGCAAATTGATGAAATATCATCAATATAGGACACTTCTTCTTCTATCACTATTAATTAGCTACATTACACTAATTAATTAACCCTTTTATCCAACAAATACACCAATTAATGACCTTCCGTTAATTAATCCCCCTTTCTATCTAGACTACTTAATTATTATTAATTAATTAGCTTCTTCTTCCATTAAATCATTAAATCATCATTTATTTGATTAAATCCCTCCCATAATCTAAATCATGCTAATTATTCCTCTAAAAAGATTTTATAATCTTGCACACGTATTATTTAATCTCTTTGGTTAATTAATAAAGCCCTCAAACCCCATGGGTCACTAAATGACAAACTAAACTCTCCTAAGGTTGACTCAACCCTTTCTAAACCTTCCTTATCCACAACTAACCCAACCTCTCCATTTATCCCACATGAAGAGGGATGTAGAGATTCTTCTATCCATTGGGCTATATAAGGAGCCCTCCTCCTACCTTTCTATTTACACCTACACTCCTAAATGAGCATAGAGCATACACTATAGCCATTTTATCATCTTTGAAGCATTCTTCCATTAGAAGAGCTAGCCTTCTCCATTTCTTGCATTCATCCACCCAAGTTTTTGAAGTCATATGGAGATATGTCAAATGGTCTTGTAGCCATGATTTGACAAGACTCCATTCTTAGAAACCTTGGGATTTCAAGCACATAATCAACTCTTTGATTGCTAGAGATCTACATAGGTTCAATCTCATCTCATTTAGCATTCAATAAGAGATAGAAGTTAATTTGTTTAGCATATTAGCTTGAAATGTTCATTTCATGTTTAATGTAGAAATGTTGATAGGTTAGATTTTCTTAAGCTCTTAGCATGATGATGCATAGGTTTAGTTTAGCATTGTATTGAAGCTACTAGGTGTTAGTTTCAATTATACTTACATAGCTAACTAACTCGTGCATACATTTGGCACACCTCAGTGGGATGGGTCCTTAGTCCCTTAACATTGTAGTTCAATTTTTGTTGTTATTTCAATATTTGATAACCCTTGATATGCACATGTGTAAAATAATGTTAAATTTCTTATTATTTTTCTAACTTTCCATGTGTTGAGTCTTGTTTAGGTGTTTAATTTTGATGGTTTGTTGTCAATTTTAAGCTAGCATATCAAAAATTTGACCTTTTGGAAATTGTTTATGTTAAAATGACATATTTTTGACGTCACCTAGGAAAGGGAGTGCACACATCATTCTCAGCGCTCAGTAGACATAAATCTCACTGTGTTTTTTTACACAGGGGAGCACACACACCAAAATTTGAGTGCAAACACCCTTAAAGATAGCAAAGGCACCTTAAAGATAGCGTCTATACCCTTACTCGCTAGCACACACGCATTGTCATAGCTTGTGTACCTTATGTTTTGCTTCCCGAGCACGCACATGCTTAAAATGGCATGCACACACTTAAATGGGTGTGCATACACTCTGAAGGGAGTGCACACATCATTTTGTGTGTGCAAGCATACTTCTCACTATTTCTTTTACACAAGGGTGCGCACACACTTAAATGGGTGCGCATACACTCTGAAGGGTGCGCACACGCTGAACTGTGTTCATTAGCAATCTTCCGGAGGCCATAACTTTTGTTCTCAAACTCAAAACGACTCCGTTGTTTTTGCATTGGAAAGGTATTGAAGAAAAATACGTATAGGAAACATAAATTTGTGGTTTTGAGTTACCAAAAATTTAAGGTTTTCATTTTTATAAAACTAATCATTTCTAACATGTCTTAATTCTTTGTAAAATTTGGTCTTTGATGTTCTAACACCTTGCAGGGTTTATTTAAGACTAATTTATATTTTTCATGGTATATTTTAACATACTTTCCACTAATTTTTCTTGATTAAAGTTAATGAATGTTGCATTTTTGTTTAGGAGGCTAGGATCACGTATGCTCTTCCCTCGCACCTTTTAGGTGATCTTGGGAATCGAAACGATCCTACACCTTGTCTATTCTTTAGAAAACATCTCATTTAACTTTATTTTTGTGCTAAGGAAATGAATGTCAAGTTGGTTAAAATGAAAAAATGGTATGTGTTTTCATTAATATATACTTAGTTGGGCCTTTTTCACATATGCTCTTCTCTTGCATCCTTGGATGATCTTGAGAATCAGAAACAACATCTTGTACTCTTTCTTGATTGTGGAGAGCTACTAACATCTTCTTACAGAACCAAAATATACGCTTGCAAAAGAAAGGAATCTAAAACATTTTCTAACATGTTTCTCACAGGTTTCCAAATAGAGTTCAACTAAACCACATTAAGATAAACAAGATAAAAAACACACAACAATCATCACACTGTATTTGCATGTTCGAATGAGGATACACCATGTCCACTTAAAACTAGGATATAACCCCTTTGGCATAAGCCTTAAGCTACAACAATGGGGGTGGTTCTAGCAACCCTAAAGTAGTCCACACAAGAGGGAACCTTGTGGATGAAACGGGAAGTGCTCTGCACAACCTACTTGTCTAGTATTACCATTTGTGAGATTAAGCTTCAAAGTTATCTGTATCGTGACCCCAGTGAGAATACACGATGGATGTATTTATTTCCCACTGTGCTTGAAGAGGTAAAGTAAAGCCGAGATACTCCAAGATTTAGTCAGTGTGACTTTTCTTGGAAAATCGAGCTTGCTCTTAGATAACTTGTGACACCTAGTTGAGCGAACCACCTAGAAATCCATTCAGTCTTTGGAGCCAACTTGACCAAATCATTGTTGTAAAGAGCCATCATTCATCAGAAATGTGTGAAGCATTACTTTTTCTTAGTTTTTCACTCACCCTAAGGCGAGGCGAAACTCTGCCGAAGTGAGGCCAACATTTTTCATCCTCACTTGTACTACTTCCTTCACTTTATTTTGACACTTTGTTGATCAAAAGAGGGGTGACTACCTTTGCATTATCAATTGATTTTTTCGCCACTTTTTTGTCCGTTTATGCCTATTCATTTTTTTGGTTGAGTTGTTAAACATCTAAAGTGTGTGGACACATTTTCATATCATTGGTAGCATTTTTTATCTTGATACCCAAGTCAAGATCATCAATTGTAGTTAGGCTTGTTTCATCACTTGTTTCTCCTTTGAACTATTATCTTGCTTGTATCTTATTGTCACAATTTTGATACTTACATCTTATTTCTTGCAAAATTGACCTAAGTGTCTAGATTGTAACGTTACGCTATGCGCATAGTAACAATTCATTGGTATACTCTAGCCTTAGTTTTCCTTTCAACATTACCTTGATTTTGAAAAGTTTTGTTGTTACCTTTGTGTGCATCGTAATAATATTATTTCAATACTAATACCTTACTTTTCCATAAATTTTGATTAATGTATCTTAGTGGTATTGTTGTGTCGTTCATGTTTGTAACTTCTACTTTTTGAGATTTAGGTCTTGATTGGATCTAAACTCACTTTTAGTATACCTTGTTTGGAAATCGTATCAACCTTTTGTTATTACTTACATCTTGTTCGTTTTTGAACTTGGCATAAGTGGTGACATTTTGTTGGTCATCTTACGCATCAAACTATTGATTGATTAGACACTTAGGAATTACTCCATTTGATTGATTGGTTTACTAAAAAAATTGTGTGATTGTGCCTCATTTGTCACATCAATTTATCCATTTTGGACAATCACTTTGATCCATTGATTCTTTATCATTCATTATTCTTTGGTCATTAATTTGGCTTTGTGTTTTGAACCCGCATGATTGTTCCTTGTGTTTATCTACCTTATAAACTCATTTCTAGGACAATCCTTTGGGTCTTTGATCCTCTTGATCTTCTTGTTTTTTCCTAAGTTCATGATCATTTTTGAACACATCTTTCAAACCTTGGAAAAAACATTCAAGAAACTTTTGCATCAATCGAACATTGGAAATATTTCCTTTGTATCCTTTATGTTGCTAAAATTTTGATGAATCGATTTGATATTTATGTCTTCATCCTATTGGTACCCAAATTGATTCTCCCTAAATGTATGAGCAACATCACAAGTATTGACAGGAAGCTTAGAGATAGATAGATCATAATGAGTCATTTTGTAGCTAGGGATGAGATCTAACTAGCCTTTTGTCACTCAAATGTGGAGAAATAGGTAGCACCCTCAAGATGATTTGATCTATCTTGACTATTTTAGGTTGTGCCTTTCAACCAAGGTAAGAGAACCCTTTTGTAGCCTATTGTTTATGGAGGAGATGGAGATGTCCTTCCTAATGAAGTTATTAAGAGACCTTTAAGAAAATATGATCAATGCAACAAAATCTAACTCTCACAAGTCACTCTAGATAGTGGAGATATTCTCTAAGCAAGGTTCATGCCACTAAAGACATTTGGAATCTTGATTGTTTCTACATTTTTGTAATAAAATTATGCATTTATATACATACATGACAAACAGGGTAGTATGGGTAGGATTGGTTATTTTAAATGAATTTTTGGAGGGAGGTGAGGAAATGAACTTGCTTTGCAATTTTTGAAAGTTTTTACAAAATGGAAAGCTTAGACAAAAAAATTCTTAAGAATAGCTAAAATGTTCCTTTAACTGAATATGTGCTTCAATGGAGGCCTGCATTAGCACTTTTTCACACAATCTATGAGATTCTAACACAAAGGCTCAAGTTTGAAGACCCAATAAATCATCAAGATATGAGCCTGGGGCCACGCCCGAGATACACCCAGAGGCTTAGAGGCAAATATATTAATAGGTGAAAGAAAAGTGATTTTAAATCGTTTATTTCACTCCCAGATTAAAGCTCTTCTCGAGAAATGAAATTGTAGATGTCACCAAATGTCACAAGGATTGAGACCTATGTGATTAAGACAGATTTTGATATAAGATTGCAACAAGAACAAGAAAAACTATTTGAGACATTTAGAAATGAAACAAACACATTTTTCCCAAGATCAACACAATATAACTCGAGCTTGATTAAATTTATCAGTAGGGGAAATTTTCTAGAATAATCTCAAAGCTTGTCGATGGTTGTACACTCGCAAATACCTTCACATGATCAAATTTAAAACAAAAGAGATATACAGGCATCTCAGAAGGCTTCTCAAAAGACAAGGCTTTGTCAAATTTTCCTCTTAGGAATTTTCTTTAACCTTTTACACTCCAACCATTTGCACAATAAATATATGCCATTTATAACATTTACAACAGACCCCGTTTCCCCCAAAAAATCCATACATTGAGTACAACTAGTGCACGCCATGATCACGATCGCGATTCCCGGAATCAAATCTTCAAAAAGATGCCAGGTGCTCGGGCGATCTCTTCGAATATCTCCCACATTCAACTCCTTCCGCTGGAAAATCACTCTTCATTCTATTCACCAACCACTTCCACCCCTAATTTTTCAAATCTAGTTTCTTATGTGCTCGGGAGAAGAAAAATAGAAAATCAGATCGAATCTGATATTCATACCATATTAATAACAAAAGACGTCTCCAAATCTCCTCACCAAACTTAGATATCAAAATTAACTCTCCTCTCTATTTGGCATGTAGGAAATACCAATAAATCATGAAGAATTGTACTTCTAGGAGCGTTTCAGTAAAAATGGGGGGAAAATAAGATTTAGATCATAGTTGTCGTTGATCTTGACCTTTAATTTGGGATGTCCACATAGAAGATTCAATTTAAGATGGGCCCGGGATTTTCTTTTGACTTTTACAACCTTTGAAAAATGTAAAATTTTCACATTTTTCTCTGCGCCTCCGCCCTTGAGAAATGAGCCTAACACGTGTCCTAAGGTGGGTCCCAAAGGAACCACGGCCAAATTCTACCATTTCACCTCTTTTTTGGAAAAGGGAAAATTTTCAATGTTTTCCCCATAGCTCTGCCCTTGAAAAATGGGCCTGACATGTGTCCCAATGTGGGTCCCATCGAACCATACTTCCTTTTTCACTTATAACTCTTTTCTCCTAAAAGGACCAATTTTTAAATTTTCCCCAAGGGTTCACACCTCCATTATTGACCTTGAAACAAACCTTGACGGATCCTTTGTCGGGCTTATGGGCCATTTTTGATATTTTAACCCCTTTGAGAATAAGAGGAAAAAATTTTAAGTTGCCCCTGATGGTCCGCCTCCCCCCCATTTGAATTTTCAATCTTCCATGCATCACAATGGCGTACCTTGAGATAGTCCCCAAAATTTGAGACCTTGAAAGAGCGCAGGCTCCCCACATGTCTGGACCAGAAAATTTGTTTGAAGGCTTGAAGCTCAAGGGAAGGTGTCATCTGTCAGAGTCTGAGACAATCTTCTTTGGTCATTGAAAACTTCCAAGAAAAAAGCAAAGTGAGCGAAGGCCTCCAAGTGTCCTCCTAGTGCTTCTTTAAAATGAAACTCAAGCGCCGGTCCCCAAACATGCGTGGTTCCTCCACATGTCCCAAACCTCCCAAAACCTTTTGAAAAATGACTAAGTATGGGAAGACCCGGCGAAAGCCTCCATATGTCTTCATGGTGCAATTTCAAAATGGTGCCCAAAGCGAGACCCTAAATGAGTGCGGGCTCGCCACATGTCTCTATTCCGCAAAACTATACCAGCTGCATAAAAAAAACTCTAAGTCCGGGAAAAGTAGTGGAAACCTCCACATGTCCTCCCAGTGCAACTTTAAGGCCAAAACCAAAAGTGAACTTTCAAATGAGCGTCATTCCTCCACGTAGACCGGTTTTCAAGTTGAGGTGATTTATAAAATTATGAAGTACCCCGCCAAGCCATGTCCAACCAAAAGAGGCCACATTCCCTATCGATGCAAGGATGCAAATTTGACTCATGACAAATGCCCATCAAACCGTAAAATGCAGAAAAATGACCATTTGAGCCCAAAGATGAATTTTTTTCCAAGGACAAAGGATTTAGAAACATTACAAGGCTCAAATACGTTCCTTAGAGCTACATCCATTCATTTTTCTTCAATTATTTAGGGAAAAAATGACAAGGGTAGCAAATCCTGACTGTGAAAGATGGAAAGAACGGGAAAGCCCAAGTTTTTAGATAAATAGAGAATGGGAGACCCAAATTATAGACCTTTTCAGAGAGACAGAGAAACAAGGAAACACAAATGGACCCATACGTGATCTTCGACCCAGGAACAAATTAATTATGGCAACAAAAGAAAGAAGATACTTCCCAGGCACAACACGGGAAATAAAATATGGAATAGGCCGTAAACCGATAGGTTTCAAAGGAAAAATGGGGCGAGACTATTTTGAGCACCAACATCAGCTCCGACTCGGGGATGGGAACTCCCTGTGAGTGCCACAAGAAAAAAGGTAGACCAAGTGCTAAAAATATCCATTGGGTGACAGAGTCAGCTTACAGAGCAAAGAAATAGAGCCATCTCAAAAATGAACAGCGAGACCAGCACAAAAAACAAGTCACCAAGGACTAGAACAAGCAAAAACACAAAAGACAAGAAACAAACAACCAACTATACACTGTATAAAATATTTTTACCTTGATTCTAGGGAATCAATCCAACAAATGCTTCAAATGTGTGCCATTAATAGGTAGTTCTAGCAATTCACCAATCCTAATATCAATGGAGTAATGGCCCATCCGTAATGAGTCAAAATTTCCATGCTTGCCCTTATCTTCATGCTTTTTATCCCATAGTAGCACAAGATCTCCAACATTGAAAGCTCTGGGAGTGACCTTCTTATCAAATAACTTCTTCAGCTTTTCTCTGAACTTTACATGCCTCTAGTAGGATGCACTCCTTTCTTCATCAAGTTCAACAATTGGTTAATGCGAGCATCATAAGGACTTACTTCTTGATCCTCCAGGTTGTTGGATGAGCTAATATGAGGATACTTGCATATGTAGGGGCAGCAAGGCCTAAGTTTCATACACTAACTCAAATGGACTCTTTCTAATGGCTCTTTTAACAGTGATTCTATCAGCCCAAACAACAAACTTCAATTGTTCACCCCATTTTCTCTTATTCAGCTCCAAGGTTCTTCTCCGATAATCTTCGAGAGGTTTTTATTACTGGACTCACTTGTCCATTTCCTTGGGGATTGTAATTAGAGGCAAATGTCAATTTGATCCCATAATCTTGGCACATTACAACCAGAGGTTTAGCCCTAAAAATCATGGCATTGTCAGCTACAATTTTGACTGGCACTCCAAACCTACAGATGATGTGGTTTAGCACAAAGTCCATGACAATTTGGTGTGTTGCCTTCTTTTTGGGGATTTCCTCCACCCATTTATTAAAGTAATCAATGGCTAAAAGAATCCACTTATGGCTAGCACTTGAAGGGTTTGAAATATCACCAATGAAATCCATTCCCCATTGCTTAAATGGGGCTTCAATTGATATGGGCTATAAAGGAAGGGAGCCTGAAGCTTTCAGTCTTCCAGAGAAGCATTGTAAACTCTCACATCTTCTAACCAAAACAGTTGTATATTTAAGAGAGTTGGCCACCTATAACTAGCCCTCGGGATCTTGTGTGTTGTGACTCTTGCAAAAAATGCCCCCCAAAAACTCCTCCATAGAGATCAACAATTATCTTGGGGGCTTCTTCTTCAGTAATGCACCTTAAGAGGACTCCCTCTAGGTTTTTCCAAGCTAACCCATAATCAGTAATGAAATATTTCTGGGAGGCCAATTTAAGAGTTCTTTTCTAGTTCTTACTTAAATACTTAGGGCGGTAGTATAAGTGTCCACAAAAAAATCACATCCTTGTACCACTTAGATCTCATCAACCTTTCAAAAACACCTACCCTTTCTTCTTCTAGCTCATTTACCTCAATATTTTTCAAGTTGATTTCAGCCATAATCTTAGCCAAGCCCAAACCTCTCACTAACTTCATGGTTTGGATATCCATATCATATTCTTGCAACTTGTTCACCCACCTGCATCTTTTTCTTGAGACTTCCATCTCTAATAAGATGTCTTTCACCATGGTATGGGGAACATAAGAAACAATCCTAGAACTCAAAATGTAAGGCCTAAAAACCTTTGTTGCTTTTACCAAGGAAAATGCTTGTTTCTCCATAATAGTGTATTTCAGCTCAGCCCCCTGCAAGGCCTTACTAAAAAGGCAATTGGCCTTTCATCCCCTTCATCATCTTTCTGCAATAGGACAGATGCAATAGTGTTCTCAAAAGCAAAGGAAAATAGTTGGAAAGGATTCTTATAGTCTAGATCTACTAAAACAGGGCATGTTTTAATTCCTCCTTGATCCCATTGAAAGCTTGGATGGCAGTCTCTTCCCATTTGATGACCTGGTCCTTCTTTAGCATGGAAGTGATTGGAATGGTCAACTCAACAAATTTTAATATGAATCTCTTGATGAATTTTATCTACCCAAAGAAAGACTGAATTCCCTTCTTGGTTCTTGGAATTGGGACTTTGCTGATGGCCTCTACCCTTTCTGGATCAATCATCATCCATTCTTGTGACACAATATGACCAAGCAACTTTGCCTTCTACACTCCAAAATGGCACTTCTTTGGATTGAGTGAGATGCCATATTCTCTACATCTTATTAGCATCTTCTCCAAGTGCAGCAAGTGATCACTTCTCTTCCTGGAAAATACAGTTACATCATCTTGATAAACTATAATAAACTCATTGATGTAACCATCAAAAGCAACATCCATTTCTCTTTTAAATGTGGCTCTAGCATTCATCAAACCAAAGGGAATCCTAACATACACATACGTCCCCCAAGGAGTAGTAAAGGCTATCTTGATCCTTTCTGATTCCTTCATCACAACCTAGTTATAACTAGAGAAACCATCTAGGGTGGAGAGAAATTCAAAACCAGTCACTAATTATAGCATGTTTTCCATATTTGGTAAAGGATAATTATCCTTCATAGATTCTATTTTAGATTCCTAAAATCTACACACAACATGATATCACCATGATTCTTTCTTACATCGTACTAGGTTTGAAACCCAAGAAGAATACCTTGTGGGCTAAATAATCCCTCCATCTCTTAGCTTCTTCAGTTCCTCTTGCATTTTAAGAGATAATATTGGATTGATTGGCATCTATTTTTGCCTCGAATGGTTTAGCATTGGACTCTAAGGGAATCTCATGTTGAAATAGATCCTCTCTGTATGCCTTTAGTTCGAAACGGTCCATGCCATGTAATCCTGATACCTTTTCAACAATTGGATGTATGAATTCTTCACCTCCCTACTGAGATTGCTACCTAACCAAATTTTCCTTGGTTTCTCCTTTGTGACAAGGTCATGCTCCTCAATATCCCTTGAGGTTGCCATACATCTATTAACAATGTGATCAACATTATCAAAATTGGACTCAAGAGCAACCAGCCCTCTGGGAATGGTATTAGTCTTTAGTTGTATGATGCCTTTGCAAAACAAGGTTTCTTTACCCTCTATTACGCACACCATTGGCTCCCAATCAATATTCTGACGATCGGAAAACTTCTCTTTATTCTGCAGAAATCTTCTGACCTGAGCATCATCATCAAAAACCTACCCAATGCTTAATATTGTTAGGTATAGATGGCCTTGTTATCACCTCAACATCATATTCACAATATGGGGACACTGCACAATTATCAAACCAAGATCCCAACACAGTAGATATTGTCTTCCAAATCATTGGACTTCCTATCATGATGCACAATATTAAATGAATCAAACATCTCAATGAGATCCCAAACTGCATGCTTATATTATTTCATTCACTGATTTTTTATGGCATACAATTTTCTTACTTTCCTGAAAATTAATTCTGAGTCTCTTTTAACAATGATGTCTTTAACACCATATTTCCATGCAATCCTCAGACCTAACAATAATGCCTCATACTCAGCAATGTTATTAGTGCACTCAAAGTTGAGCTTGAAGGAAAAGACAAAATTTTCCCGACCTAGAGAGGTCGAACAACACCATCACTATTTCCAAACTTGGAGCAAGCTCCATCAAAAAATAGAGTCCAAGGAGAGCCTACCTTTTCAAGATACTTACACTCTTCAATTTTGTGCTCTTTTCCATCAACAAATCCTACAAAGTTATCAACATCAGATTGTGTACAATACTTAATAGATGCATTGTTGGATCTTCAATAAGGTGCAACATATTCTTTTCACCATAAAACTATTGTATATATCTCCCCCTGGGTAAATATAGACAAATAGAAGAATATGGAAATCAAAGAAACTCAAAACTTGACATTTATTTGCACCACCAGTTGTGCCCCTGGCATAGATTAGAAGGCACCAACATGGAAAAAGTTGCGCCCCTGACGCAGATTAGAAGGCGCCGACATGGAAAAAGTTACGCCCACATGCAGCATTAGAAGGTGCAAACATGGAAAAAAATTTCACCCACAGGCGTAAATTAGAATGCACCGACATGGAAAAAAATGTGCCCCTGGCACAGATTAGAAGGCACCGACATGGAAAAAGTTGCGCCCATGGCACAGATTAGAAGGCGCCGACATGGAAAAAGTTGCACCCTAGTGCAAATTAGAAGGCACCGACACCACATTTTCAGCACCTATGGTGCACTTAAAAGTATGTTGACGTGAGGATGGATGTGCCAAGGTGCACCTTCAGGAGGTGCAACATTTTGAGTGTTGACACCCCAAACCCGACAGGAAGCAAACCCTAACCCAGATATTCAAATGGCCATAACTTTTCACAGGAGCTCGATTCATGCAAGGTTGGAATTTTCGAGAAATCTTACAAGGTCCTCTATCCAAATACAACTGGATATATTTAATTGGGTGAGAAAAATTTCTTCAAAAATGTAAAATACAATTCACCATTTTTTGGGTTTGTTAGGGTTCTCACCTACCGCCATAATGAGATGAATTAAATACAACCTAGAGGTGGTTGGGGTAGATTTGGATTTCCTCTCTCTTCCCTTTCTCATTCTTCCTATAAATTGTAAGGAGGGGCTTCTTTCTAAAGGTTTGACATTCTTGTTTTGCCCCTCCCTTCTTCTCTTTGGCAGGCGAATTTGTGGAGTTCAAACCTCCCATCTAAAACTATAATGCAACTTTGCCTCTTGGCATTTTGTAGTGTATTGTATCAATCTTTAGAGCAAGTAATGCATGTCCAGGATGATTCTCAACCCTCTTTGCGTTCATTTACACCCTCCCGATCTTTCACCGCAAATTTGGTTATCTTTGCATGATCTTGCATTACATTTTAATGGTTTGTTTTTATTGGTAAGACAGGTGTTCTTCATTCCTCGGTGCATCACCTTTGTTGGTTTAGGTTTATTTTTTTATGCATCTTCTTACCCTATCTCCTTGGCAAGTTAGATTAGGTTTTTGAGTAAACCCTCTACATTTTTATGTGTGCATCTGAACAAAGGAATAAGAACTGGCCTTCATCTGGAGAGCTTTCCCGATTCGTAGGGTCCCACACTTGGGAAAAGCTCCATGTTATGCAATCGCACTAAGAGTCTCAACCCATCAAGTTGCAGACATTCATGGGTGCTGTGATTCGCCATCAACAAAACTTGACAAGGCTGCCCTCAATTGGGATGGTGGCATAGGACATATCTATTTGAACACTCCCACCAATACTTACATCCCACTTTCTAGATAACAACATACCCCACTTGGCTGGGTAGTCAACAATAACTACATCAAGTTTCAAATTCCTGCATGGATAGGCTGCAAGTTGCACCACTAGACCCTTCACACACCCCACCACTGGCACCTCTCTAGAATCCATAGTAGTGCACTTCCCATATGCAGCTATTACTTTGATATTTAGTTCATTCATAACTTCCAAAGGCATAACATTGCATGATGCCCCTGAATCAAACATACAGTTATGTAACAATCTATCCTTAATGATCGGGTAGTGAAGAATGGATCCACATTCAGCTAAGAATCTACCAAGGATGTTCCCAAATAAACCTCAGGTGGTTCATCTAGCTCTTCTGATGTTGGTGGTGCCTCTAATTCTTCAATGACTGGTGGAGTCTCCACAATGTTTATATTTTTTCCTGGGGCAACCTTCCCCTCTTTCAATCCCAAGTATTCAAATGCTCTTTTCTTGTGCTCAGGAATCCTAAGAAAATTAGCAATTGGAACAAAAACTTTGATTTGACTTAAACTTGGGCAATGTCATATGTGACATTCTTTGCCAACACACTCACTAGGAGGTACAAGATTTTTGACAGCTTGGGCATGAGGAGGGGTATAATTTTTGTTTAGAACTGTAGGGATTTTAGTAGATGCATCTTTCTTAGGAGCCTCTTTAGGAATGTTTGAAAGTATGGGAGGTTTTGGCTTGGCTTGAGGCCCCGTCCTTTGACAACATTACTTCTTGTGTTATATTCCTTCTCTTGAGCAACAACAACATTCATTAGTAACTATCTATCTTCCTCAAATGGGATTCCCCCATCATACTTTTTTATCATTAAAGCCCTTAAATATTCAAATTCATTATTGGGAAATTCAAAATCTTGTATAGTATCTAATTCTAAAGTATGAGAGGGAGGAAGAATAGGTTCCCTATGAATGCAGTCCCAAAAAGTGGCAGTAGTCGGCAAATATCACTTCAGTTGAAGTTGTCCCTTGTTGTGAGCTTATTGAGCAACCCACCATGCAGACATCATCATCATTGTCATCATAAGCTTCTTCTTCTTCTTGTTGATCTTCCTTACACAGAGCATGGGGCATGAAACATCTGTCACACCAATCAATGACATTTGTCTCCTCCACAACATCAACTCTGGTAGCCAAAGGATCAAGCACCATTCTATTTTCCCTGCCTTGGGGCTGTCTATTTCCAAATCCAACAAGTTTTATGCCTCTGTCATAAAATCTTTGGTGATTTGTGAACTTGTCTTGGCCTTGCTGCTTGTGTTGACCTTGTGAGCTCTGCCAAATCCCCTTCTCTACCCGGCTAGTTTGTATGATATTTCTTTGAAAACCCCTGCCAAAGTTTTCACAACTTCCTCCAAATCAACAGCCTTGCTTGTCTGAGGTTTTTTGGGTTAATTAGTTTTACACCCTCCCTTTTTGGAGGCTTTCCAATTTCCTAATATTGTTCTCTATTTACAGAGCCATGGTGAAGGCCTACCTCAAATAAGTAGTTTTTGTCCTCAAATAGTAAACAACTTTTTATCAAATGCATCTGAATATTTGATCAAACTTGATTCATCACATGGCCTTATACTAACAAGAAATATCCTCAAGGTCTTAATAAACCTTGTGTTGAAATCATATACTGACTCATTAGGATTCTTCTTTATGTTTTCAATTTTTTTTAAAGAAACCTAGGGTTAGTTCTATCACCATACTGCAATCTAAATGCATTTCTCATCTCTGTCTAAGAATCAATTGAATTATCTGGAAAATCTTTATACCACCCTTGCATCCTCTTCCAGTACTATGAATAAACAATTTGATATATACATCTTCATGTTCAATCCCAAATTCTTCCATCATATTAATAAAAAGCTTCAGATGTTGATCACCAGTTATAGCGTTGTTTCCTTAGAACTTTGGTATTATGTTTCTTACATCTTGAGGAACTACATTTGGATAACCAACCATCCCTACAAAATTTATAGGTCCAAATATATTTACAACAAATGGATGTCTGGGTGGGGGAAGAGCCATGTTGTTTTGAGGAGGTGACCCTGGAGGGGTGATAAATTGATAAGGGGCAGAGGGTCTCTGAAACACAGGGGTATAATTTTTAAAGTGGATATCCCCTAAAGGCCTTGTTTCTTGGAAATCCCTATTAACTTCTGAAAAGACATGGGCAGAATGAGAAGAAAACTTTTCAAAATCAAATGAAGGCCCCTCTCCAATTGGAGAATTCAATTCCACAAAGAGGCTACCTAATTCAGAAGCACTTGAATAGAAGTCTTCAATGATAGGCCGATCACTTTCATCAATAGAGATCCCTCTTCTTGTCTGTTGATCTCCCACAACTCTCCAGGCTTTTCTTCCTTCTGATTTTGCTTTTCCTAGCTCTAGAAATAATGTCCTAGCAGGGTCCCTAGCAAAGAAAGACCTCCTTCCTTCCATCTTTGCAAAGGTTAGTAACAAATCTCACTTGACAGAGGTTAAGACACTAGTATTCATTAAGAATTAGATCAACAGGGAGTCACCACCAAGGATTTCCACCTTAGTTGTGCAAATGCACTAAATATGATTTGTCAAATGTTTGTCAACACTAGAAACTGGACAAGGAAAGATTCTGACTCTTCTTTACTCATATTTATCAATGAAACTTAGTGTAATAACTGTAGAAAATGGAAATATTGCACATAGCATTTGTAACTTTGAAACTTCTTATAGGCCTAAACACAGGATGATGCCTGAAAAGATGTATTAGCACTTTGAGCATTCAAGAAGTGTTTACCAGGGTCTGAATATGAACTGCAATCACTATGTCCCCGAAAAGTGCCACTTAGGTGTTTTTGATGGGCTAAATAGATATGAACTGGAAGTGAATCAAAAAAATAGTCTTAGCAACTCAAATAAGTCCCCGGCAATGGTGCCACTTAGGTGTTGGTACCCAAATTGATTCTCCTCAATGTCTGAGCAACATCACAAGTATTGACAGAAATCTTAGAGATAGATAGATCATAATGAGTCATTTTGTAGCCGGGATGGGATCTAATTGGCCTTTTGTCACTCAGATGTGGAGAAATAGGTAGCACCCTCAAGATGATTTGATCTATCCTCACTATTTTAGGTAGTGCCTTTCAACCAAGGTAAGAGAACCCTTTTGTAGCCTATTGTTTATGGAGGAGATGGAGATGTCCTTCCTAATGAAGTTGTTAAGGAGACCTTTAAGAAAATATGATCAATGCAACAAAATCTAACTCTCACGAGTTGTCACTCTAGATAGTGGAGATATTCTCTAAGCAAGGTTTAGGCCACTAAAGACATTTGGAATCCTGATTGTTTCTACATTTTTTTGTAGTAAAAATTATACATTTATATACATACATGAAAAATAGGGGTAGTATGGGTAGGATTGGTTGTTTTAAATGAATTTTGGAGGGAGGTGAGGTAGAATGAACTTGTTTTTCTAGATTTTTGAAAGTTTTTACAAAATGGAAAGCTTAGACAACATAATGCTTCAGAATAGCTAAAATGTTCCTTTAACAAGAATATGTGCTTCAATAGAGGCCCAAATTATCACTTTTTCACACAATCTATGAGATTCTAACACGAAGGCTCGAGTTGGAAGACCCAATAAAGCATTAAGATCTGAGCCCAGTCACGCCTGAGGTACACCCAGAGGCTTACAGACAATCTATGTCAACAGATGAAATAAAAGTGATTTTAAATCGTTTATTTCACTCCCAGATTAAATCTCTTCTGAGAAATGAAATTGCAAATGCCACTAAACTATCACAAGGATTGAGACATGTGTGATTAAGACAGATTTTGATACAAGATTGCAACAAGAACAAGAAAAACTATTTACAAACATTTAGAAATGAAACAAACACATTTTGCCCAAGATCAACATAGAATAACTCGAGCTTGATTAAATTTATCAGCAGGGGAAAGTTTCTAGAACAATCTTAGAGATTTTCAATGGTTTTACACTCACAACCACCTTTACATGATCAAATTTAAAACAAAAGAGATAAACAGGGGTTCTCAAACGGCTTATCAAAAGACAGTCTTTATCAAATTTTCCTCTTAGGAATTTTCTTCAACCTCTAACACTCCAACCATTTACACTATAAATATGTGCCATTTATAACATTTACAAAAGACCCCTTTTCCCCCAAAAATCCATACATTGAGTTCCACTAGTGCCTGCCATGATCATGATTGTGATTCCCAGAATCAGATCTACAAAAAGTCGTCAGGTGCTCAGGGGGAAGATCTCTTCGAATATCTCCCGCATTCAACTCCTTCCTTTGGAAAATCACTCTTCCTTCTATTCACCAACCACTTTCACCCCTAATCTATCAAATTTGGTTCCTTGCGTGCTCGGGAGAAGAAAAATGGAAAATCAGATCGAGCCCGATAGTCAGACCATTTTAATGGTGAAAGATGTCTCTAGATCTCCTCCACCAAACTTGGATATCAAAATTAACTCTCCTCTTCATTTAGCATGTAGGAAATACAAGAAAATCATGAAGACTCAAACTTCCAGGAGCATTTCAGTAAAAATGGGGGAAAATCAGATTTAGACTCACAGCTATCGTTGATCTTTACTTTGAATTTGGGTCATCCACGTGGAAGATTCAATTTAAGAAAGGCCTCGGGGTTTTTCTTTTGAATTTTACAACCTTTGAAAAAAATTAAAATTTCAATATTTTTCTCTATGCCTCTGCTCTTGAGAAATGAGCTTGACACGTGTCCTAAGGTGGGTCCCAAAGGAATCACGGCCAAATTCTACCATTTCATCTCTTTTTTGGAAAAGGGAAAATTTTCAAAGTTTTCCCGTAGCTCTGCCCTTGAAAAATGGGCCTGACACATGTCCCAATGTGGGTCCCATTGGAACCGCACTTCCTTTTTCAATTTTAACTCTTTTCTCCTAAAAGGAACAATTTTCAAATTTTCCCCAGGGTCCACACCTCCGTCGTTGACCTTAAAAAAACCTTGACTGATCCTTTGTCGGGCTGTGGGACATTTTTGATATTTTAACCCCTTTGAGAATAAGAGGCAAAAATTCTAAGTTTCCCCCGATGGTCCGCTTCCCCGCCCCTTTTGACTTTTCAATCTTCCATGCATCACAATGGTGCACCTTGAGATAGTCCTCAAAATTTGAGACCTTAAAAGAGCACGGGCTCGCCACATGTTCTGGCCCAGAAAAAATTATTTGAAGGCTTGAAGCTCAGGGGAAGGTTCCATGTGTTAGAGTCCGAGACAATCTCCTTTGGCCGTTGAAAATTTCAAGAAAATGCAAAGTGAGCGGAGGCTTCCATGTGTCCTCTTGGAACTTCTTTAAAATGAAACTCAAGGGCCGGTCCCCAAATATGCATGGTTCCTCCACATGTACTGAGACCTCCCAAAACCTTTTGAAAAATGAATAAGTATGGGAACACCCTGGCGGAACCCTCCACGTGTCTTCATGGTATGATTTCAAAATGGTGCCCAAAGCGGAGGCCCCCGAATGAGTGCACACTCACCACGTGTCTCTATTCTTCTAAACTATACCAGCTGCATAAAAATTTGTCTAAGTCTAGGAAAAGCAACAGAAACCTTCACATGTCTTCCCGGCATAACTTCAAGGCCAAACCCCAAAGAAACTTTCAAATGAGCATCATTCCTCCATGTAGACCGGTTTTCAAGTTGAGGTGATTTATAAAATTATGAAGTACCCCACCTAGCTGCATCCAACCGAAAGAGGCCATGTTCCTTGTCAATGTAAGGATGCAAATTTGACCAGGAGAAACACCACAAACCGTAAAATGTAGGAAAAAGACCATTTGAACTCGAGATGAAATTTTTTCCAAGGACAGAGGATTTAGAAACGTTACAAGGCTCAAATACGTTCCTTAGAGCTACATCCATTCATTTTTCTTCAAGTATTTAGGGAAAAAATGACAAGGGCAGTAAATCCCGACTGTGAAAGATAGAAAGAATGGGAAAGCCCAAGTTTTTAGATAAACAGAGAATGAGAGACCCAAATTACAGACCTTTTCAGAGAGACAGAGAAACAAGGAAACAAAAATGGACCCATACGTGATCTTCGACCCAGGAACAGATTAATTATGGCAACAAAAAGAAAGCAGAGACTTCCCAGGCACAACACGGGGAATAAAATATGGCAGAGGTCAGTAAATCGATAGGTTTCAAAGGAAAAATGGGGCGAGACTATTTTGAGCACTAACACATCCCTTGTTGGATTATCAGTCTTGAATCATCACGATGTATGTTTTCCTTAGCTTCCTTTTGGAAAATCACACAAGCATCCCCATCTTTACGAAATGTTTAGTTGGTTGTCATTATGCTGCCCAAATATACATGAAACCTTCTTCACTTTGAAGAAATTTGATCATACAATATAGGTCTAGACCTTTAAACCCATCACACACCAAAAATGATTTATTATCTCAAGGTACCTTATACATACAACAATAAGGAATCAAAGTTTCTACATTCACATCAAAAGACACCAATCATGACCAAACCTCGTTTGGTTCTTTGCGTTAGAGAACCCATTCAAGTAACCTATTCCCCACCTTCATCTCATAGTCAATGGTATGGTTTGGAAACTTCTTATCCAAATTATTATTCGAGTTCCACCCAATCTTCTTCTAATTATAATCCAAAAATTTCCTCTTCCTCGAAGGATTCCAATCAATATTTCCTCCGACTATTTGGATCCAAACTATTATTCATATTCATCTAATTTGACTCCTAAGTCGCGGTCCTCCCTTCTTCACAGGGCCTCTATTATTAGTCACCTAAACAACATTCTCTTCCTCTAAATATTTTTGTCACCAAAAAATCTCTTCATCATTCATCTAATGCAACTCCCGTTGGTGCTCAAATTAGTCTCGCCTCGTTTGTCTTTGTTAAAATCCCTCGGGCCATTTGCAGCCTATGTCACTTTTTTTGTCTCCCCGTGTTGGTGCTTGAAAAATCTATCTTCCTTTTTTTTTCCGTAATCAATCCTTTCCTGGGCCAAGAATCACTTATGGATCCATGGTTGATTCTTCATTTCTCTGTTCATCTAAAAAGTCTATAAATTGGGTATAAAACTCAGGTTGCCCCTGTTCTTTCCATTTTCCACAGTCGAGTTATTGTCCTTGTCTTTTTTTCCCAAATACTTGAAGAAAAATGAATGGATGTAGCTTAGAGGAGTGTGTTTGAAGCTTGTAACATTTCCAAATTCTCTGTCCTCAAAGAAAGTTTCATCTCCGAGCTCAAATAGTTGTCTTCCTGCATTTTACGGTTTGACGGGTGGGTTTTCCCTCTCAAATTTTCATCTCTGAATCAATGGAAATGTGGCCCTTTTTGGTTGGATGTGGCTCAATGGGGCACTCTAATAATTCTATGGCTCACCTCGACTCAAAATTTTCCACATGTAGGAATGACGCTCATATGAAAGTTCACTTTTCTGTTTGGCCTTGGAGTTACACCAGGGGGACACGAAGGATTCCACTGCTTTTCCCGGACTTAGAAAAATTTTCATGCAACTGATATAGTTTTGACGGGCCATGGACACATGGTGGGCTGGCACACATTTTAAGATCTATCTTGGGGTCCCACCTTAACAAATGCGACAGAGGAACAGGTGGAAGTTTCCGCCGGCTCCACCAAGGACTTAAAAATTTTAAAGTAAATTTTCTAAGGCTTGGGACACGTGGTGAGCCCACGCTCATTCAGGGTCTCCGCTCTTGGGGACCATCTCGAAGTAGTGCCATAAGGACACGTGGAGGGACTGCGCATGTTTGGGGACCGACCCTTGAGTTTTATTTTGAAGAAGCACCAGGAGGACACTTGGAGGCTTCCACTCACTCTCCCTTTTTGCTTGGACTTTGCAACGACCAAAGAAGATTGTCTCGAACCTTGGACACATGGCACCTTCTGCTAAAATCTTAAACTTTTAACAGACTCTACCAGAATAAGACACGTGTTGAGCCCGTGCTTGTTTGGGGTCTCTACTTTTGGGGACCATCTCAAGATGCACCATTGAAACACATGGAAATTTGAAAAGTCAAAAGGTAGGGAGGTAGACTCTCGGGGAAAATTTGGAAAATTTTCCTTTCTTCCAAAAATAGGAAAAATAGCATAATTTAGCCGTGGTTCCTCTATGACCCACATTAGGACATGTGTTAGGCCCATTTTTCAAGGGCGGAGGTGCGGAGCAAATTGAGAAATTCTACATTTTTTCCAAAAGGTGTAAAAGGTAAAAAGGAACCCCCAGGCACGTCATAACTCGGATATCCCACATGGACGGTCCAAATTCAAAAGGGAAATTGATGAAACTATGCATCTATATCTAATTTTCCAACATTTCTACTCCAAATCTTCTGGGGACGTGAATTTTTCTAGTTTTTTTCATTTCTTGGAGTCTCATGCATGCCAAATGAAGAGGAACATTAATGTGATATCTTTGTTCATTGGGGAAGGTCTAAAAACGTCTTTCACCATTAAGGATGTAATCTTGAACTGTCGATTCAACCTAATCTTTCTTTCCTTAGCACACAAGAGACCTATTGATATCTTGGTTTGGTGGGAAAAATTTTCAAAACGTCTTTTACCATTAAGATGTGATCTGACCTTGGCCTTGATCTGATTTTTCAATTTTTCCTTCTCGGGCACGCAAAGAACCAAATTTGATGATTAGGGGCGGAAGTATTAGGTGCATAAAAGGAAGAGTGATTTACTAGATGAAAGAATTGAATACCGACATATTTGAAGAAAGTTGCCTCCCGAGTTCCTAACAACTTTTAAAAATCTGATTTCGGGAATCATGATCGAGATCATGGTAAGCATTAGTATATTGAATGTTTCTACTTTTTGGGGAAAACTCTTGTAAAAATTTAGAAATTATATGAATCTATAGTGCAAATGGTTGGAGTGTTGGAGTTCGACCTGAGTTTCAAGGAGAAAATCTTGACTAGTCCGTCCTTCCGGGAAATATGTTTATCTCTTTTATATTAAGTTTCATCGTGTCAATGTGGTTGTAAGTGTACAACCATTGAAAATCTCTGAGATTGTTCTAGAAACTTTCCCTTGTTGATAAATTTAATCAAACTTGAGTTAATCTGTGTTATTTTTGGGCAAAATTCTTGTTTGCTTCATGTTTGAATGTCTGAAGTAGTTTCTCTTGTTCCTGTTGCAATCTTACATTGAAATTTTTGTGAATCACACAAGATCTTATCCTTGTGATAGTTTGGTGGCATTTGCAATTTCATTTATCAAGAGCTTTCATTTGATAGTGAAATAAAAAAATCTAAAATCATTGTGACTCCTAGCATGACTATAAGATTTTTTGTTATCCTTTGAGGGTATCTTAGGCGTGATGAAACAGAGATTGATAATGTTTAGTTAAGTTTTCAATTTGAGCCTTCATTTTGGATTCTTGAAGTTTGTGTGAAAACGTGCTAATCTGGGCCTCCATTGAAGCACATATTCTGGTTAAAGGAACATCTTAGCTACCCTGAAGCATTCTGTTGTTTAAGCTCTCCATTTTTGTAAGAGTTCTCGAAGATCTGGCAAATCAAGTTCATTCTGCCTCACCTCCCACCAAAAATTCATTTAAAAACAACCAATCTTACCCATACTACCCCTGTTTGTCTTATGTGTGTACAAATGCATAATTTCATCCTTTAGAGCTACAAAATGACACAATACATTCTCTACTTGTCTCTAAGATTCCTACCGAACCTCGTAATGTTTCTCAACTTCGAGGGAGAATAAACTTGGGTACCAACACCATTTATGGTGTCGTTTCCCAGGACAAAATGATTATAGTTCCTTTTTAGACCATGGTAAACACTTCTTGTATGCTCTAAGTGCTAGTACATTGTTTTCAACATCACTTTGTGTTTGGGCCTATAAGAGATATTCAAAGTTGCAAGTGTTGTGTGTAATTATTTCAGTTTCTACACCTATTGCACTTTCTTTCATTGATAAATCTAGGTAAGGAAAATTTAGGTTGTTCCATTTCTAGTTTCTAGTGTTGATAGACATTTGACAGATCATATTTTAGTGCATTTGCACAACTAAGGTGGAAATCCTTAGTGGTGACTCTCTGTTGATCTAATTTCTGATAAATACCAGTGTCTTAACCTCTATCAAGTGATATTTTTTCTAATCTTTGCAAAGCTGGAAGGAAGAAGATCTTTCTTTGCTAGGGATCCTGCTAGGACATTATTTCCAGAGCTAGGAAAAACAAAGTCAGAAGGAAGAAAGGCTTGGAGAGTTGTTGGAGATCAGCAAGTCATGAAAGGATATCTCTATTGATGAAATTGATCGGCCTATCATTAAGATTGCCATTCAAGTGCTTATGAATCAGGTAGTCTCTTTGTGGAATTGAATTCTCCATTTTGAGAGGGGCCATTCATTTGAATTTGAAAATTTTGCTTCTCATTCTGCCCCAATCTTTTCAAAATTAGAAAAGGTTTTCCAAGATACAAGGCCTTTAGGGGATATCCATTTTGAAATTTATACTCCTGTGTTTCAAAGACCCCCGCCCTTATCGCTTGATTCTCCTCCAAGGTCACCTCCTAAAACAACATGGCCTAGCCCCCCCCTGCAGACCTCCATTTGTTGTAAATAATTTTGGTCCTATAAATTTTAGAGGATGGCCGGTTATCAAAATGCGGTCCCCAAGATGTAATAAATAAATTGCCAAAGTTCCAAGGAAACAATGCTATAACGGTGATCAAAATTTAAACCTTTTTATCAATATGATGAAAGACTTTGATATTGAATATAAAGATGTATATATCAAAATATTTATCCATACTTTGGAAGATTATGCAAGGGACTGGTATAAAGCTTTTCCGATAATTCCATTGATTCTTGACCGAGATGAATAATGCATTTAGATTGTAGTATGGTGACAGAATGGACCCTAGGTTTCTTTTGTCGAATTTGAAAACATCAATAAGAATCCTAATGAGTTGGTACATGATTTCAACACAAAGTTTAACTAGACCTTGAGGATATTTCTTGTTAACTTAGGGCCATGTGAAGAATCATGTTTGATCAAATATTCATATGCATTTGATAAAAATGTTGCTTACTACTTTAGGGACAAAACCCTACCAATCTGAGCCAGGCCTTCACCATGGCTCTGCAAATTGAGAATAACATCGAGGCAATTGGAAAACCTCCTAAGAGGGATGGTGTGAAGCTTGTTAACCTAGAAAATCCTCAAACAAGTAAGGCTGCTAATTTGGAGGAAGTTGTGAAAAATTTAGCATGGGCTATCAAAGAAATCTCATACAAATTATCCCGAGGCTAGAAAAAGGGAATTGGGTAGAATTCACAAGGTCAACACAAGCAATTACAAATCATCATAGAAATGATCAAAGATTGGATGATAGAGGCAAGGGACCTATTGGATTTAGAAATAAATAGTCCCAAGCTAGGGAAAACATAATGGTGCTTGATCCTTTGGCTACGAGTTGTTGTTGTTGAGGAAACAGATGTCATTGATTGGTGTGACATATGTTTCATGCCCCATGCTCCATGTGAAGAAGGTCAGCAGACAGAAGAGGAATCTGATGATGATGTTTGCATGAAGGCTTGCTCCACGAGCTCACAACAAGGAGCAACTTCAACTAAAGTGATAAGTGCTCAAACTGCTGCAATGTTTTGGGATTGCATCCATCGGGTACCCTTTCTTCCTCCCTCTCATAATTTAGAAATAGATATTGTACAAGCTTTTGAGATACCTAATAATGAATTTGAATACTTAAGAGCTTTAATGATAAAAAAGTATGATGGAGGAATCCCATCTGAGGAGGACAGGCAGTTGTTGATGAACGTTGTTGTTGCCCAAGAGAAGGAGTATAACACAAGAAGTAAGGTTGTCAAAGGGGCAAGGCCTCAAGCCAAGCCAAAAACTCCATTACTTTCAAATATTCCTAAAGAGGCTCCTAAGAAAGATGCATCTTCCAAAGGGCTTGTTGTCCCAAACAAGCCCAAGCTATTAAAAATCTTGTGCCATCTGATGAATGTGTCAATGTCCCTTCCAATGTTGCCTTGCCAAAGTATGTCCCTTATGATATTGCCAAAGTCTTGAGTCAGATCAAGATTTTAGTTCCAATTGTTGAGTTTCTTAGAATTCCTGAGCACAAGAAAAGGGCCTTTGAGTATTTGGGGCTAAAAGAGGAAATGCCTACCCTAGGTAGAAATGTAAACATTGTGGAGACTCCTCCAATCATTGAAGAGTTAGCAACACCACCAGCATTGGAGGAACTAGGTGAACCACCTGAGGTTTATTTGGGGACATCCTTGGTTGAGTCTCAGCTAAATGTAGACCCATTCTTCACTACTCTAATCATTAAGGACAAATTGCTACAAAAATGTATGTTTGACTCAGGGGCATCATGCAATGTTATGCCTCTGGAAGTCATGAATGAGCTGGATATCAAGGTAACAACAACATATGGGAAGTGCACTACCATGGATTCCAAAGAAGTGCCAGTGGTAGGATGTGTGAAAGGTTTGGTGGTGTAACTTGCAGCCTACCCAGGTAAGAACCTAAAACTTGATGTTTTTATTGTTGATTGCCCAGCCAAGTGGGGTATGTTTTTGTCTAGAAAGTGGGCTGCAAGTGTTGGTGGGAGTGTTCAAATGGACATGTCCTATGCTCCTATCCCAATTGAGAGCAGCCTTGTCAGGTTATATGGGGAAAATAAGATGTTGCAACTTATTGAGGATCCCAACAATGCATCCTATGAAGTATTGTACACAAGTGTTGATGTTGATAACTTTATAGGATTTGCTAATGGAAAAGAGAAAAAAATTTAAGAATGCAAGTGTGGAAATGGTGTTGGAGTTGTTCTAATTTCTCCATGCTAGCAAGAGTTTGTTTTTTCTTTCAAAATAAACTTTGAGTGCACTAACAACATTGCTTTGAGTATGAGGCATTCTTTTAAGGTTTGAGAATTGCTTGGAAATATGGTGTTAAAGACATCATTGTCAAAGGAGATTAAGAATTAATTGCCAAGCAAGTCAGAAAATTGTGTGCCACAAAAATCAGCGAATGAAACAATACAAGCATGCAGTTTGGGATCTCATTGAGATTTTTAATTCATTCAACATTGTACATCATGATAGGAAGTTTAATGATTTGGAAGACAAGCTTACAGTATTAGGATCTCGGTTTGATAATTGTGCAATATCCCCATATTGTGAATATGATGTTGAAGTGTTAACAAGGCCATCTATCCCTGACAACATTAAGAATTAGCAAGTTTTTATTATGATGCTTAGGTCAAAAGGTTTCTGCATAACAAAGGGGAGTTTGATGATCAATGTATTGATTGGAAGCCAATGGTGTGTGCAGTAGAGGGGAAAGAAAATTTGTTTGGAAAGCATATCATCCAACTAAGAACTACTATCATCCCTAGAGGACTGGTTACTCTTGAATCAAACTTTGATAATGTTGATTGCATTATTAACAAGCATATAGCAGCCTCAAGGGATGTTGAAGAATATGACCTAGGTATAGAGGAGAAACCAAGGAAGATCTGGTTAGGAAACAATCTCAACAAGGAGGAAAAGTAGTCCTATATTCAATTGTTGAAGAAGTATCAAGATTGCATGGCTTGGACTTATTCTGAACTAAAGGCATACAGAGAAGATCTATTTCAACATGATATTCCCTTAGAATCTAATGCAAAACCATTCAGGTAGAAACAAAGGCCAATAAAGCCACTCCTATCTCTTAAAATGCAAGAAGAACTGAAGAAACTGAGGGATGGAGGAATTATTCATCCCACAAGGTATTCTTCTTGGGTTACAAACCTAGTACCAGTTAGAAAGAAGAATGGTGATATCAAGTTGTGTGTGGATTTCAAAAATATGAATAGAGCATCAATGAAGGATAATTATCCTTTACCAAACATGGAAAACATGTTGCAATTAGTGACAGTTCTGAGCTACTTTCTACCTTGGATGGTTTCTCTGGTTATAACCAAGTTGTTATAAAGGAATCAGAAAGAATTAAGACATCCTTTACTACTCCTTGGGGAACTTATGTTTATGTCAGAATGCCCTTTGGTTTGATGAATGTTGGAGAAAACTTTCAAAGAGAAATGGATGTTTCTTTTACTGGTTACATTAATGATTTTATTGTTGTTTACCAAGATGATGTAATCGTGTTTTCCAGAAAGAGAGGTGACCACTTACAACACTTGGAAAAATGCTTGATAAGATGTAGAGAAATGGAATTTCACTTAGTCCAAAGAAGTTCCATTTCGGAGTGCAAAAGACAAAATTGCTTGGTCACATTGTGTCACAATAGGGAGTAATGATTGATCCAAAAAGGGTAGAGGCCATCAACAAGGTCTCAATTCCAAGAACCAAGAAAGGAATTCAGTCCTTCTTTGGGTAGATAAACCTTATCAGAAGATTCATATCAAACTTTTTTGAGTTGACCATTCCAATTACTTGCATGCTAAAGAAGGACTAGGTCATCAAGTGGGAGTAGGATTCCATTCAAGCTTTCAATGGGATCAAAGAGGCATTCAAGCATGCCCCTATTTTAGCAGCCCCAGATTATAAGAAGCCTTTCCAAATATATTTTTTTTTGCTTCAGAGAGTACTCTTGCATCTGTCCTGTTGCAGAAGGGTGATGAAGGAGCTGAGAGGCCAATTACCTTTTTCAGTAAGGCATTATAGGGTACTAAACTGAAATACACTACTATGGAGAAACACAAATTTTCCTTGGTAAAAGCAACAAAGGTTTTCAGGCCTTACATTTTGAGATCTTAAATTGTTGCTTATGTTCCCCAAACTATGGTGAAAGACATCTTATCAGAGATGAAAGTATCAAGAAAAAGATGTAGATGGGTGAACAAGATGCAATAATATGACATGGATATCCAAACTATGAAGTTGGTGAGAGGTTTGGGCTTGGGCAAGCTCATGGCTAAGATAAACTTGCGCAGACTATTGAGGTGAATGAGGTGGAAGAGGGAAGGGCATATGTCCTTGAAAATTGATGAGTTCTCGAGTGGTAAAAGATGTAATTTTTATCTAAGACATCTATATTGGCCTCGAGTATTTGAGTAAGTACCAGAAAAGAGATCTTAAGTTGGCTTCCTATATGTTATTACTGATTATGGGTTAGCCTGGAAGAACCCTGAGGGAGTTCTCTTAAGATGCATTACTGAAGATGAAGCCCCCAAGATAATTGCTGATCTCCATGGAGGAGTTTGTGGGGGCATTTTGCTATAAGAATCACAACACACAAGGTCATGAGGGCTAGTTATTGGTGGAAAACTCTCTTCAAGGATACAACTCTCTTGGTTAGAAGATGTGAGAGTTGTCAACACTTTTCTGGAAGACTGAAAGCTTTAGGCTCCCTGTCTTTGCAGCTTGTATCAATTGAAGCCCCATTCAAGCAATGGGGAATGGATTTCATTGGTGAGATCTCAAACCCTTAAAGTGTTGGCCATAAGTGGATTCTTGTAGCCACTGATTACTTCACTAAGTAGATAGAGGCAATCCCCACCAAAAGAGCAACACACGAAATTTTCATGGACTTTATGTTGAACCATATCATCTGCAGTTTAGAGTGCCAATTAAAATTGTTGCTGACAATGCCATTTGATTCAGAACTAAACCTTTGGTGGAAATGTGCAGAGAATATGGGATAAATTTGACATATGCTTCTAATTACAACCCCCAAGGAAATGGATAGGCCAATTCTAGTAATAAAAATTTGTCAAGATTATCAAGGACCTTGGAGCTGAACAAGAGAAAATGGTGTGAGCAGCTTGAACTTTGTTGTCTGGGTTGTCTGATTCGATTATCAAGTTAAGAGAGCCACTTTAAGGAGTCCATTTGAGTTGGTGTATGGAACTCATGCCCTTCTGCCTCTACATATGTAATTATCTCCATATATGTTCATTCAACAACTGGAGGATCAAGAAGTTAGGACATATGACACACGTATTAACCAAATTGTTGAACTTGATGAAGAATGGAGGGCATCCCACCAAAGGCGTGTAAAGTTTAGAGAAAAGATGAAGAATTTATTTGACAAGAAGGTCACTCCAAGAGATTTCAATATTGGAGATCTTGTGCTGCTATGGGATAACAAGCATGGAGATAAGGGCAAGCATGAAAAATTTGACGCATTATGGATGGGACCTTACTCCATTGATATTAGAATTGGTGAACATGCCTTCTTCTTGAAGGACTTGGATGGGGAATTTCTCAAACTACCTGTTAATGGTAGGCATTTGAAACATTTCCTGGATTAATTCCCTAGAATCGAGGTGAATATCATTTGTACAGTGTATAGTTTATTGGTTGTTTGTTGTCTTTTGTGTTTTTAATCATTTTGGTCCTTGGTGGCCTAGTTTTTTCAAGTTTCTCGGTTTGTCTTTGGGAAATGGTTCTGTTTTTTGAACTGCAAGCTGACTCCTTTGCCCAATGATGTTTTAGCACTTGGTCTTTTATTTGGTTCTTGTGGCACTCAAGGAGTGCCCATCCCGAGTGAGAGCCGATGTTGGTGCTCGAATTAGTCTCGCCCCATTTTCCATTAAAATCCCTCAATTTGTGGCCTCTGTCACTTTTTGTCTCCCCGTGTCGGTGATTGAAAACTCTGTCTTCCTTTTTCTTTCTGTAATAAATCCTTTCTTGGGCCGAGAATCACTTATGGATACATGGTTGATTCCTCATTTCTCTGTTCATCTAAAAAAGTCTGTAAATTGGGTATAAAACTCGGGTTGTCCCATTCTTTCCATTTTCCATAGTCGAGTTGTTGTCCTTGTCATTTTTGTCCCAAATACCTAAAGAAAAATGAATGGATGTAGCTCGAGGAGTGTGTTTGAGGCTTGTAACATTTCCAAATTCTCTGTCCTCGAAGAAAATTTCATCTCCGGGCTCAAATAGTTGTCTTCCTGCATTTTACGGTTTGACGGGTGAGTTTTCCCCATCAAATTTTCATCTCTGCATCAATGGAAATGTGGCCCTTTTTGGTTGGATGTGGCAATAGAGGGGCACTCTAAAAATTCTATGGCTCACCTCGACTCAAAAAATTTCCATGTGGAGGAACGAAGCTCATATGAAAGTTCACTTTTTGGTTTAACCTTGGAGTTACACCAGGGACACGTGGAGGATTTCGCTAATTTTCCTAGACTCAGAAAGATTTTCCATGCATCTTATATAGTTTTGGTAGGCTGTGGACACATGGTGGGCTAGCACACATTTAAAGCTCTATCTCAGGGTCCAACCTTAGCAAATGCGACAGAGGAACAAGTGGAAGTTTCCACCGGCTCCACCTAGGACTTAAAATTTTTAAAGGAAATTTTCTAAGGCTTGGGACATGTGGTGAGCCCATGCTCATTCAGGATCTCTACTCTTGGGACCATCACGAAGTAGCACCATAAGGACACGTGGAGGGACCTCGCATGTTCGAGACCGCCCTTGAGTTTTATTTTGAATAAGCGCCAGGAGGACACTTGGAGGCTTCTGCTCACTCTCCCTTTTTCTTGGACTTTGAAATTACCAAAGAAGACTATCTCAGACCTTGACATATGGCACCTTTCGTTAAACTCTTAAAATTTTAATAGATTCTACTAGAATAAGACACGTGTTGCTCCCACACTTGTTTGGGGTCTCTACTTTTGGGGGACCATCTCAAGATGCACCATTGAAATGGGTGGCAATTTGAAAATTCAAAAGGCGGGGAGGTGGACTCTCAAGGAAAATTTGGAAAATTTTCCATTCTTCCAAAAATAGGAAAAATAGCATAATTTAGTCACATTTCCTCTGGGACCCACATTGGGACACATGTCAAGCCCATTTTTTAAGGGCAGAGGGGCGAAGAAAATTGACAAATTCTACATTTTTTCCAAAAGGTGTAAAAGGTAAAAAGAACCCCCAGGCACGTCATAACTTAGATATCCCACGTGGACGGTCCAAATTCAAAAGGGAAATCGATGGCAACTATGCATCTAGTATTTGATTTTCCACCATTTCTGCTCCAAAGCTCCTGGGATGTGAATTTTTCTAGTTTTTCTCATTTATTGGAGTCTCATGCATGCCAAATGAAGAGGAACATTAATGTGATATCTTTGTTCACTGGGGAAGGTATGAAAACATCTTTCACCATTAAGGATGTAATCTGACTATCAGATTCGACCTGATATTTCTTTCCTTAGCACGCAAGAGACCTGTTGATATCTTGGTTTGGTGGGAAAAATCTGAAAACGTCTTTTACCATTAAGATGTGATCTGACTATTGGCCTCAATCTGATTTTTCAGTTTTTCCTTCCTGGGCACGCAAAGAACCAGATTTGATAGATTAGGGTAGGAAGTAATTGGTGCATAAAAGGAAGAGTGATTTACAAGGTGAAATAATTGAATGCTGAGATATTTGAAGAAATTTTCCTCCCGAGTTCCTAACAAATTTTGGGAATAACGATCGAGATCATGGCAAGCACTGGTACATTGAATGTTTCTACTTTTTGGGGAAAACTTTGTTGTAAAAATGTTATAAATTACATGAATTTGTCATGCAAATGGTTGGAGTGTTAGAGGTCGAGACTGATTTTCAAGGAGAAAATCCTGACCTAGTCCGTCTTTTTCTCGAAAACTATCTCGAGAAACTGTTTATCTCTTTTAGATTAAGTTTGATCATGTCAAGGTGGTTGCGAGTGTACAACCATTGACAAGCTCTGAGATTGTTCTAGAAACTTTCCTCTGTTGATAAATTTAATCAAACTTGAGTTAATCTAT
The DNA here is from genome assembly GCA_018340775.1 of Taxus wallichiana var. yunnanensis. Classification (NCBI taxonomy): domain Eukaryota; kingdom Viridiplantae; phylum Streptophyta; class Pinopsida; order Cupressales; family Taxaceae; genus Taxus; species Taxus wallichiana. The sequence continues at coordinate 879,538,698 of CM031235.1, forward strand.
GTTATTTTTGGGAAAACTTCATGTTTGCTTCATGTAAGAATGTCTACAAGTAGTTTTTCTTGTTCCCGTTGCAATCTTACATTGAATTTTTGTGAATCACATAAGATCTTATCCTTGTGATAGTTTGGTGGCATTTGCAATTTCATTTATCAAAAGAGCTTTCATTTTATAATGAAATAAACAAATTTAAAATCATTGTGACTCTTAGCATGACTATAATATTGTTTGTTAGCCTTTGAGGGAATCTTAGGCATGATGAAACAGAGATTGATAATGTTTAGTTAAGTTTTCAATTTGAGCCTTCATTTTGGATTCTTGAAGTTTGTGTGAAAACGTGTTAATGGCCTTCATTGAAGCACATATTCTGGTTAAAGGAACATCTTAGCTAACCTGAAGAATTATTTTGTTTAAGCTCTTCATTTTTATAAGAGTCCTCAAAGATCTAGCAAATCAAGTTCATTCTACCTCACCTCCCACCAAAAATCATTTAAAAACAACCAATCTTACCCATACTACCCCTGTTTGTCTTGTGTGTGTAAAAATGCATAATTTCCATCACCAAAACATGCATAAGCAATCAAGTTTTCATTGTATTTAGTAGCCTGAACCTTGCCTAGGAAATATCTCCATTATCATTCGCCTCAACTACATCTTCTTCCTTTGAAGATATGCTTGATTCCAAATCCATCCAATCAAACATCTAATACAATTCCTGAATCGTGATCCCCTCTTTCTTCTCATGACCCTTGTTATTATTCATCCAACACAATTCTTGAATCACAGTCCTCCCCTTCTTTGTAGGACCTTCTTCATCAATCAACCCCATGAATTCTTCCCTCTTTGAAGATTCGTGACTCAAATTCCTTCTAGTCAAACTTCCGAATCAACCCATGTGTCACAATCTGCAAACTTTGGAATTAATCCTACTAGTTTACAAACAATATATCGTCATATAGGTAGGACCACACCACCTTTTTCTACTCCCGAGATATGTAGCTCCACATCTTCTTCGTCCCCCACGCCATCTTCTTCTATCAATCATTTTCAAACATATTATAAGTCTTCCACACCAATTGAACCTCTTTCTTCCAATCAAACCTGGTGGTCGATCAACAACTCATACCAATTGACCTCTTTTAGAATGAAGAAACAATCGGGGCATTTATAGTGGCACATGAAGATATTCCTATACAGATTACGAGAAAGGATTATCTTTAGAATTCAATGCATCCACATATTGAGAGGAAAAGGTTGATTCCTTTTATCAAGAAACAGAGAAAGACCCTCAAATCATACAACTTGATCCTCCTCTTTTCTTCCATCTTCACATTCTTCATTATCCGATGAAGCTCTTGGGTATTACAGATAATCCATGGCCTATCTTATCATCACCCAATCACAATCTCTTAGGGGTTAATGCCAAGTAGCCCTTCATCTTCATCTAGGTGTGGGTCACCTTCTAGTAGCCCTCCCTCTACTATTTATGGGACATTTTCAAGTAGTGCACTATCTTCTATTCTTGGGGTACGTCCAACTAGCCCCTTGTCTTTTATGTATGGATCACCCCGAGTAGTCCATCATCTTCTATTCTTGGGCCACATCTTAGTAGCCCATCATCTTACATCTATGGTTCGCGTCCTATTAGCCCTTCTTCTTCTATTCTTAGGGCATGTCCAACTAGCCCCTTGTCTTATATGTATGGGTCACCCTCGGGTAGTCCACCATCTTCTATTATTGGGCCACATCTTAGTAGCTCATCATCTTCCATCTATGATTCACATCCTAATATCCCTTCTTCTATTCTAAGAGCACGTCCAAATAGACCCTTGTCTTCTATGTATAGGTCACCCCCGGGTAGTCCATCATCTTCTATTCTTGGGCCACATCCTAGTATCCCATCATCTTACATCTATGGGTCACATCCTATTAGCCCTTCTTCTTCTATTCTTGGGTCACATCCTAGTAGCCCTTCTTCCTCTATACTGGGGCCACATCCAAGTATCCTTCCATCTTCTATCTTTGGCTTGCCTCCTAGAACCCATCTTCTACAATTCTTGGACCATATTCTTTTTGTCCATCAAATTCTCCTTCTACCAATGATTGTGGCAAGCCCATCATCATTTCTCATATCAATTCTAAATTTCTACGTTCTTCTCCCACTTCCCGGGATTAGACAAGTCAAGCATTATCTTATAAGAAACCAAGACAAGGTTTTTACCAAGCTAAGACCAAAACACCAAAGAGCTCAAAAGCTCCCAACAACTCAAATGATTATAAAATTCAAAATCAAACGTGATTCCAAATACATGCCAATGTACCCATCAAGTATGGCGCAAAGTGCATAAACCTATGGATAGGGAACTCAAGCTCCCACATACGAAACCCATGTTTCAAAACAAATCACAATCATTTGTTGAGTGTGAGCTCACCACGATCATCGAGATTGGGGATAATATTACACTTGATAGAAAAACACACTTAGTCTCTCTTATCAAATAAATCACAAACATCATTGTTGGATCCTATCATGCAGAGTGACATGTTTCATCTCAATAACCATCAAAAATAAAAAATCATAAAATAGTTCAAAAATACAAAAAAAGAGAAAACATTAAAACATTACAAAAAAATTAAAAATCAATGGTACAAAGATCAAACATAACAATTAGGTATTGCAAGTCATGTATGTTCTTTCCTCTCTTTCTTTCATATTCCTCTGCAAGTCACCCACCATTTTCATCCCTTCGATGTTATTCTCGATTAGCTTATTCACACGCATTTTGTGATATTTATCTCTATGGTATCCGTTTGACCTTGGTCTTTCATAACCTTGCTAAATTAAAGAACAACTGACCTCTTAGAGATTCCTATCACTATTCTCATCTAATAAACTTGTTGGGAAAAACTTTAGGACGTATTTATTAACACTAGCCAATTTCGTCATTGCAATCACCTCCACATCCTTCCATCAAGCCATCAGTGGTTCTTAACCCCTTGTTAAACAAGAGAGCTGACATAAGTTTTCAGGAAGCAAAAGAATCAAAATCAATCAATC